>JABFDZ020000047.1:1944337-1958873 GCA_019775955.2 Pollimyrus isidori | reverse complement strand
GGGCCATCTAGTGCAGTGAGGGAGAGCACGCATAAAGAGGGCCATCTAGTGCAGTGAGGGAGAGCACGCATAAAGAGAGCCATCTAGTGCAGTGAGGGAGAGCATGCATAAAGAGGGCCATCTAGTGCAGTGAGGGAGAGTGTGCATAAAGAGGGCAGTGTGCTTAAAGAGGGCAGTGTGCATAAAGAGGGCAGTTTGCTCACCCTGTGGAAGACCGGACACTGCCCTGCTCGCCTGGGGCGTGACGTGGTGCGCTGCATCGCAGCTGCATAAATTCTGCGATAAGCTATATTTAAAAAGGCCCTACGAGTGAGTCAGATGTTAGTTATATGACGACTATGCTATGAGTGAGTCATACATTAGCTATATGGCGACTCTTACTGCAAATAATAATAATAACAATAATTAGAATAATAACAATAAATATGAGACCAGTAATCACGATAATCAGCAGGGATATAACTGAACCAACCTAAAGGGCCTATAGAGACACAATCTCCACATATTAACATTTGTCAAAACCCATTCTTTCCTTGTTAGCCTGACATAATGTGATTATAGCTTTGCTGCTGCGATATGAGTTGGCATGTAGATTTAATATTATAATTTTATTGATTTTTGCTGTTAGCATGCCATATTGCTACTGAAACGGCGCATGCTCTCAAGAATGTCGGCTCATTAGCGTCCTATTCCAGGTGCTCCCAGGAAAAAGGGTTGAAAATGAGCAAGTTCAATCACACTGGGGCCTGAGGGATCCCGCGGGCCTGTAAATAAAGGGACTGGGGGACGGGAGACGATGCCTGGGCTGAGCTGAGCTGTCTGCCGTCAGAACGTTTAGCGCCCCCATCTGCCTGTAAATCATGCATCCCACCCAGCGGAACTGAGCGTTAAGGCATCCAGCATGACGGGGCCGCACCTGCTTGGTGGATCCCGCACCGAGGCCCCGGACAGGTTCCCGGCTCCCTGGTGCCGTCGTAAGACGTTCTGTGACTCATCCGCTCGCTGAAGATTCGCTTGACGTGATCTGTATGTTTGAGAGGGAGATGCCGGCCGGGTAAAACATGTTACATGAATGCGCGACTGGGAGGCGCCGTACCCCAGCATCCCAGCTAGCGGCACACGCCCGACTGGCTGAACTGGAGTCCGCCACTGTCTTTGACACCCACGATGGTGAGCACCTCTGGCTGAAACTCATGGATCAGAGTGTAAGCAGGTTTATCTGGATGCCCCCCTCCCGACATGATGTGTCTGAGGTGTGATGCACTGGGGCTGCGTCATATTGCTCTTCCGAAGTTATTTGAATGTGAACCCGGGGGCCAGTCACAATTCTCCATCAAACCGACATTTCCTGTTATTGAACACACCCAGATCTCCCAACATCATGTTCATGAATGAGATGATTTCTGCAAATATTAAGACCTAAACATGGTACATATGAACCTTGACTTTTCAGAAATGGGATCTTCAGATTATGGCATTTTGCATGTGTGTTCATAAATTATTCTCAAAGACATTCGTGAAGAGTTTCCCAGAATTTTTCAAGCACGATAAATATGAAGTAATAAAGCCTCCAGGCTGTGTAATTATAGAATGTGAGAGCTGTGCTAAAGCAATGGAAACCATCATTGGCTGAAAGGAGGGCTCTGCTTGGAGCAGATGAATCTCCTGGCCACCTTTATTCCAGGGATATGCAGAAGATACAGGATCCAGCAGCAGCCCATCGATTGTGTGACTGACCCCCAGCTCAATGATTGTGTGACTGACACCCAGCTCAGGGATTGTGTGACTGACACCCGGCCCACCGACTGGGCCTGGAAATGACACTAACACACCTGACCACCTTCTCAGATGCTGTTATCAAAAGCCACATCCGATCAAATAAATCTCAGCTTCTGTCTCTTTCCACCCTGCGTTAGATGCTTCTTGCAATGTATTTTTTACAGCCGGAGGTCAGCTTTAGAGAACGGCAGTGTGGTAGACGGGGTATCCACAGTCAGTCTGCGCCGGGACATGCTAACAGAACCTCGGCCGGCCTTGTGTGTTTCCATGATGCTGGACTGACGTGAGAGAAGATTACTTACTGACAAACTGGCTTCATACGGAAATCCCCTCAGACATATGCATGTGTCCGTGTTTGCATGTGCGTGTGTGTTTGTGCACGAGTGTACTGGCATGTTATGAGAGGGATGTGGACTCCCTGGTAGTATCTGGTAACGCGGAACCTGGCTTGGTGCTCATTAAGGAGGATGAGCGGCGAGTGTACAGCGTACCTCACTAGTTATGCTTTCCTCGGTGGAGCAGAAACTGACCTTTCTGCTTAAGGAAAGCACTCAGTCCCCGGCTGGGTTCAGCTGCTCTTCGCGAAGGCAGCTGTTAAATGTCGTGCCGCGGCATCCAGAACATTCGAACATCCAGGCCTGTTCATGAGCTGTGATTCACGTTATTCAGCAGAAACAGCCACATCGGCGATGTGAAACGTGGTAAGCTGCTTTCCCTTGAGCTTAGAGAAGCACACCTCCTGCACACCTGCCTTACAGCGACTTTTTGCACGTGTCCTGTCCTGCATTTCAGTGTCACATCTCTTTGCAACATCGTTTTCCTTCTTGATGACTTTCAGGGCTCCTGATTTGACAGCAGCCTATTGGTTTATGCTGGTGGGTTTATTGGTTTATTGTCAAAGCAGCTGATTTGTTCCCCTTGCTGCCAGTCATCCAGACCCTTTTTCTCTCTTGGTTAGGGGGAGGGGATTAGGTTGTTTGCATCCACATTGGCTAGACTGTAGAGGGAGCCCTCATGGTCATCAATGCACCCCCCCCACCACCCTTACTCCTTTGGCCGTGACTCTGTGGGGTGACTGTGGGGGGGCTAGGGTGCCATCTGCCAGCGTACTCATCACCAAAGTGGCCGTCATGCAATGCTAGCGCTGGGGACTTGCCGCCCCAACACTGGGCCGCTCCTCACAATTTTCACAATTGATCCCGTTGCTATTCCAGCAATATGTCCTTGTGTTTAAATTTAACATTAATTCCCATGTGTTCATGCTGATTTCTATAATCATCAACCTAAAATTAACTAAACATAAATGAACTCCAAATGCTATCATTAAATACCCCCCTCCCCCCCATCTTTTAAAAATATGTGAAATATAGCCGGTTCCTATCGGTGTAAGTTAACAAATGAATGGCAGGATCACACAGATTTACAATTATCCTCAAGTTTGACACAGAATGATCCTCCAGTACGACCAGTAAGAGTTCATCATATTTTCGGCTGAAACTACATTTTAATAAGTGCAGATAAAAATCAATAATCTTGTGGACTCGGGGGCGAGCGGAGCAGAGAGGAATGCGGTGAATGGTGGCCTGTTAAAGCGTCTATTAAGCAGTGCCATTATTGTAAGTACAGTTAACAGGACACGGGGCGGGCAGCCGCTAATGAGAGAGATATGGTAATTCACACCGTTTTCTGAAGATTTCCTGACGCGTAAGAAGTGTAAAGTGACATTTAAGACGAACAATTCCCATTAATTTCTGGAGCAACATGAATGTAAAGGCTCCGGATACTTTTGATTCCCCATTAGGAAGGTTTATCAGTAGTGTTCTTAATTAAATGTGTCCTAATGATCCTCGGCCTCTGGTGACAGGCTGGCTTTGGCCAATCAACTGAGGGAGACACCAAAGCCACACCACAGGTCACTGCTGCTCAGTCAATCTGGATTTCTCCTGCTTGGGGGTGGCTGACGTAAGGCCCGGAATGTTCTGCAGGCACACCGAGTCGCTTCTGGTTCACGCGTGGAGGAACACCACCAGGGGTGCAGCCACGGGAGCGATGCTGTCTCTTCAGGTTTCTGTCGACCACGGCATGTTTCTCAATATGCGTGCCTCACCGTACTTGTGTTCTCCTGTACCTGCTTTACGCCATCTTCCACCGCTGAAGACCAGTTTCAATACTAAGAATAGAATTACAGAGGACGGATGTTGTTCTTGCCCCACCCCAAATATCAAAGATGTAACGGTTGCATTATTGCCAAATGAGACCAATCCCATGATTCACTGTGCTCCAAGTTAATAAAACCGGCTCTGCCCAGACCACAAGTGCAATCGTTGCATTCTTGGTATTGAGTAACACCTACTGTATTACCTGCCCCCTCTGTGCTGAGGACCTTTTATCACCCTTACCCTGGAAGTCCAGCTCAACCTGTAAGATATAGGAATGACCTGGTGGTGAGAGCAGCAGGACCTGTGGACGGCCATGTTTGCTGTGCCTGTGCGTACAATCAATAAGCAATACAATCCTCACAAAGCGAACAAGATGGAACGAAAAGGAAGGCAAACACTGAACAGGCACACAACCCGCAGAGAGAGCTGTCCTATTTATCCCCTACTCTCCGGGTCTCGCTTCTGGCTCAGTGAACCAGCAGAGGTGTTGACATTGTTCAAATAGCGTCCGCGCAGGCTTTCCGGGGTGGAGAGGGGGCGTGATATTAGGAAAGATAATGGGTGAATTAATTCAATTCCCCCTGCCAAACAAATTATCCCAGAGCGGTAACCAATCACTCTTGCAGTCACAGCCAAGGTCCGGGTATTGATGTAGGTGCTTCCAGGGAGGGAGACCAACTAAGACAGCCAGCCGGTCAAGCACACATGTGCACTGCTGTACACGCAGCCCCGTCACGCAGAAAGCATAAAGAACCAAAAACAGCTAAAATCGCTATGACCTCCGTTACAGCCCTGGTCTGGCAGCCAGTGAAACAGACGGGTGATTTTCCGGCAGTTATGAGTTGTGAAATATTTCCCAGGAGCCATTGGAATGTATTTCTGTAGAAACGAGCACCCTGAGATTTCCCGACAAAATGTATATGCGGACGCCTTGCTGTAGAAGGACAACATTATATCAGCTGGCATTTAAACGTATAATGAGATGTAGAGTGGGGGTGGAGGTGTTGACCGCATGAGGCTTTATGGATGAAGATCACACCTTCGAAGTTATATGTGCCAGGAGAGGAGGGCTATTCATTGAGCTTCACAAAGATACTGCTGTGTCTCATTCAATACTAGCAGCACATCTATCAGCTGCCTTAGACTCTTTGTTTGCTAGGAGCAGATGGTAGCAATTGATGTTGAGTGTCCAAATTAGCAGTATTAAAATTAGGAAGGACAAATAGTAATTATGCCTAAATGTAGGACTTTGCAATTTGATTGCATTTGTTTTCCATTTAATCCCACTTCTTTTTCCTTGCGAGATAATTTGAAAAGATTTCTCCATCATTATATTGATATTCGCTTAATTTCAGCCGCTTATATCTGGATTTGTCAGGTACTTGGACAATTCATAGGCTGTTGATTAGCAGGGGACGATTACATCCTTCCTTCTAAATTACTCTTCAACATGAGTCAACAGAGCCGAGTTGGGTCGTTTCTTCAGCTCAACTACGTAACATTTAAATTTTCACAAATTATTTGTTTTTCTACTTTATGGCTGTGTGTGTCCCCCATTTCAACAGGTAGGAAACCCACCGTGTTGTATTCTGATTATATCACTTCCTGTGTGGGTGGGGCGAGGGGCATGTTGCTTAAAGGTACAGGCTTTATAACGTGATAGTTGCTGCATCAGGTCCTGCGAATAGCTATTCTGTAAATTCTGACATCCAGAATTTCCATCTGAGTAAGTAGCTGAATCTGTAATAAAACAGGCATCGGTTCCCCTTTGAGGTGACTATGGCAGCTAAACCCACGCTCCATGACACACCTTCTTTGGGTGGCTCAGTCAGTCCACCCCAGGGTTCTCTGCTGTAGCCTCCTGGAAATTGAACCCAAAGTCAACACCCGTGGTATTTGCAGTAAGGATTGGCTGCATCCTTTTTCTTTGGTTTACTTCTAAATGAGACCTCAGCACAGAACTTCCTGACAACATTACCTTGAATAAGAGAAGCCAAGTCCACCACAAGACTGAAAGCTTTTCATCCCAGTGTGGATGCTGACCCCCCCCCCCCCTCCGCTGTCCAAATTAAAATTGTGTCATGAAGCTGCTTGGGGGGGCGGGGGAGGGTGAGCCGGCTGCTGCCTAATAGATTGACCGGCACTGATCTTCAATAACAGAAAGATTTTGTCTCATAGTGACTTTTTACGGGACATCCCGTTTGAAGGGATTTCACAGGACCTTGGAGGAGCCCGATCAGGGCGATGACAGACAGCAGCTTTGCTAGGGTGACTTAAAGGCTGATGCTGAGTGACCTGGACAGACAGAGAGCTACCCCTGTCAGTGATCGTTGGCCGAGATCTGCGGTATGCCGATTGACGTGATGCTGTAGGGCACGTCAAAGCTGATCGTGGGGAACGTCACCGCCGCAGGCTGCAGGGGCCAGGGGACAGGACAGCAATCAAGAGGAGCCAGGGAGCTGGCTGCACAGATTATATTTTTGGGCATTTGTAGCAGCTTCGTCTAAGACCTCACACCTCTGTGGTATCTCTGTTGTGAGGAGCAGTTCATAAAAATAAATTGAATTGAGTTGGATTTTGTGAGTGCAGAGGAGGTACTTGGGACTAAGGGATAATAATTTAAAGATACAGGAATCGTGCGCCATTTCCTCAGGAACAACTAATAGATAAAAAAAATCGATTCTACACCCCAGACATGAGATTCCTTGTTAGCTGTTTTGTCAGCATGTTCTAATGTGTTGTGCGTAATCCATTCTAAAGCTCCATCTGAATCGCTAAGCTCGTCCTGGGCAACATGTCAAGATGTTCTCGGAGGACCACGTGCTCGATACAGAGACGCACCGGGGCCAATGTAAATACCCGCACACAGATTCGCTGGGTTAATCGTGGGCAATGTAAGTCAAGCCCAGGCTGCTGTTTTCCATCTCAAACTCGCGACCGCGTGGCGCATGAAGCTGGCTCGGGGTCAAAAGCTTTCCAGGCCTGACAAGAGGTAATGAACGTGAAGCTGGCAGACGTGCAGTCATGGTCTCCAATGGCTCAATCGGCAGCCGATCTCATTCATAACGATCGCAGTGGTATAGCCTCACACGGTAAAATTAATACCCCTGTCATGGCATGGAAGGGTGACAAATGTCTAGTCTTACTGGCAGATGGGGGGGGAGGGGGGCTGCAGGGGGACGGTTCCTCTCTCAAACTCAGGGGAATCAGTCACACCTCAGGTTTGCCTCTCCAATCCAAAGGTGCTCAGCCTGAAACCGTCCTTCTCATCTCTGCAAACATTCAATCCCAATGTTGCACTTTGATTTATAAATCCATGCAAATCAGGCTCTCTTTTAAGGCTCTTCAATTAAAATGCTAATTTGGCAAAATTCTAGCACCAGGTTGAAAAAGCCACAGAAAGATATTCTTATGCATTTACTTTCTTACCACTGTTAAACCTATTTGCACCCCTAGACAAACCCAACCGTTGCGTAACCTTTACACAGGAGTTCCCCTGCAGCTCTGGTCTCAGCGTTTTGTTTTTTTTTAACCTTAATAGGAAAAACTGCACATTAAATCTCTACTGAATCTAAAGAAGACGTTTGAATCTTTGACAGCAGTACAGACGGGAAGTCATTTTCTGCAGTTCTTCACTGGAGCGCTTTTGTTAAGAAAGATGACACACTGTACTCGGTATAAATGAATGCTCTGTTAGCCGTAAGGCTACCGCTCGTTAATGTCTCCATTTAAATGCAAATTCTACCTTTATGACCCCGGCGGAAAGACCGTACAAAATTGAATCTGGCTCCTGTCTTTGAAGTGTCATGTTGGGGGTGTGCATGCGGCACGTGTGGGGAGTGGCCGGCCTGTTTCCTGCGTGAGAGCTGAGCTCAGGAGAGTGTGGGATCCTATGCGATGACCTCATTGGGACTGGACTGATTCGCTCACTGAGGAGACTGGAGTAGGCAGGGAGAGAAATGTAATCACCCCCCCCTACCCCCCCGCCCCGCCAACACACAAGTCCTTAACATAGCAACCCGAGCACTCAGAACAGGTGATGTCAAGCTGTCCCTGAAAAGCCTCAGAAGAGGATGACAGCCTGTATTTTTACCTTCCAATATCATTCAGAAAAAATATATACTTTAAAAAAGTGTGTTTTTTAACCTGGATTTTTTTCATCTGATGTCGTCTCTCCTGCTCGCAGAAGATGGAATGAGAAGGAAAAGCTGGGGATTTGACCTAATTATTGCACAATTTTGAGATCGGATGCGAAAACAGAACCAGCATGAAGACAGCAGGGCAAGGTGGGTGTCGGCGTCACGGCTGTGCCGAGGCGGTGGTTTGCGATTGCCCGCGGTGGCCTGGCGGTGCCGACTCCCCCCACGCTCACGTGGTGGCGCTGCGGGCCGCCGACATGCCGTCTTCACGGACCAGTCTATTCATTTGTTCCCTTAGCTGTCCTGCCCCCAATGAAAATGATTCGCCAATTTATATACCTGACAGACGCCACCCAGGGCCACTACAGCCAATTAAACTGGTAAACTTCTATTTACATGTCATTAACCATTGTGCCACCTGCTGAAGAACTGAGAAACAGTACAGGCAATACCACAACTTCTGCTAATTAGCGCAATAGCTGTTAGCTTTTCTCATGGCGTCCCCCTAACCAAACGCACCATGCTGTCGCTCCGAGTGATTTTGGAAAGAAACACTTATTTCACGTAAAGTTTTATGCAAATTGACACACATACTTCAGAAAGCAGGATCAGACAGCCCCTGGAGCAACTGTAGGTTAGGGGCGTTGCTCAAGTGTCCAACACGCACCCATTGGGGTTTGAACTAGCAACCTTCTGATCAGAGGCAGGGTGTCCCAACCCGCTGAGCCACACAGAGAATAATTCAAGGAGCCTGCAATTGGATCAAAGGAGCCTTTTGTTATATGAGAATGACAGGGATGACTGCAGTGCTCTTTGTGAAGTAGGTGACATCCCTAATCAGCTGTGAGAGGTGATCAGGCCCCGCCCCTGTGGGGTGTAGTCCTGTGTTGTCTTCCAATGTCAATGCCAAGGTAACCGTGTCTGCAGTTAAATCAGAATCCTCCTCTGCCGTGCATTAAATATGCCACTTATTACAGTTATCTTCAGATGCTATTTATTCTATCCTTCCAGCTCTTTTTTTTTTTAACCGTGAGGAAAAATTCCCAGAAACAGCAGCGGTGGCGCTCCGTGAATCGTGATCAACGGCCCACCCGGACTGGCAGCTCCCCGGTGAATGCACACAGGAACTTGGCATAATTACTTTTAAAGGATGAATTTATTTTTTGAAGATGGATTCCTATTACATTCCGAGGAGCATCCATCAGCGTTCCACGCCGGTTCGTCCCGCATTGTTGACAAGTGTGCCCCCCCTCCCACTACTCCCCACCCCCGAGGACGCCTTTTAATATTGTCAAGTCCCAAATGGAGTGTCTTGGCCCAGATGACAGCGACATTCCAATTAGAGCTCAGTATGCTGGCAAAAGATATTGTACTAGAAAAATAGTTTAAGAGAAACAGCAGCAGAAAAACGTCTTTGTTGTGATGAGACATTTTCTTGATTCCACCCACCCGCAATTACTGAGCCCCGCAGCTCTGTGGAAGAAAACAAAAGTTATGCTGTAAAACTAATACCTGAGTGACACTTCAGATTCATGGTGGGTTAATTTTAATCTGACCGATAATTTACTGATGCTCAGAATAAGAGTGAGGAAATTACAGCCCTGAATTGAGCTTCAGTACAGCAGGATCATTGGTGCTTTAGGTTTAAAACAAATCTCAGTGGTACTTCCAAAGCACTTTCTTTTTAGACAGATGCAGTCATGCTTTGCTGCAATGTCACAGAGAATGTGCCGCATTTGAGATGCCGAGATGTACGCTGTGATTATCGCAAAAGAACCAACAATGACTTTCAGTTCCCTCTGATGTTCCATCTGTGCCAGTCACAGTTAGTAAGTGCAGGGTGTTGGGGTAGGTGTTCGGGAAAGCAAGGCTGCTTTGGTGATGGTCCGAAGGTTGTTGGTTTGAATCCCATCTTCGGCAGTATTGTCATATGTCTGTTGGCTCTTGAGCAAGGTTCTTTACCCGCTGAAAAATGCCTTAGGGACACTGAATCAGTGACCTCACCCTGTGCCCAGGACCAAAGCTTTATTGTTGTGTGTATGTTTACATAAAGGGGAGCATGATGGGATGGAGTGGACCAGAACTCATGCTTGTGCGAACCGCATGTAGAACTTCACTTCCTTTCATTAAGGCCAGTCTGTCCACCATTTGTCTGATATACAAACTTGCTCTCAGCCGCTGCTGCCATGACCCTGTGAGGTTATGGGACTTCAGCCGCACACATTTTGATCGCATGCTGCATATGTTTTGCGCGGGTGGTCCGGTGTCCCCCTGCAGTCCAAAGACACGCAGTAGCACCCTTGTGGGATGCAGCTCTGCCCAGGGCCCTACAATACCCCCGTGAGCCTCCGCTCAGCGAAGTGGCTGGGGGCTGGCTGGGTGGCAGACTCATAATTAGATCCATGTAACATTTTATGATTCCTGCTGTATGTACATTACTTTAATTACTTTAGCACTAAAGGACTAGAGGGTTTCCATATGGGTGACATGTGGCAGGGTGAGGCCTCACTCCTCCAATAGGGCCCAGCCCCTTTGCTACTTTTCCCCATGCTTCAGGGCAGGTGCAGTAACAGCTGCAGCTCAAAAAAGGCATCGCCTGCCTGTTTGCTTGTCTTACTGCCTGACTGTCTGTCTGCCTCCAACCCTGCCCGCCCACCTGCCTGTTTGTCTTCCCACCCGGCCGCCTGTCCATCTGTCTGTCTATCTGTCTGCCTTCCTGTCTGTCTGCCCAATTGCCTACCTGTCTGTTTGTGGAGGGGGATGGAGCCCCACTGGATTACTGGTGCTCCCCAGGTAGCTGATAGCCAATGAGTAACAAGCTTCCAGACAGACTGACTATGGGCAGCTGTAGGCCGGCTCCTGCCTGGTCGCCAGTCTTCCACAGTAAAGCCAGTTTGCATTTCCAGCGTGTCCTATTACATACTGGCTGTGCACTGCCTTGTAAGACATGCGACCTTAACTCACGGCAGAAGAATGAACAAATGACCTGAGTAAGCGTGAACCCTGCATCACTCCAGTCTCACTGTTCCACATGTGGCACCTATGCTGGGCTCTGAAGTCTGACCTTTCCGGTAGCTAAGTGAAAAGCCAATATGGCCGACCACAACGAGCACTAATGATGCATGTTAATGGTGAAGCCATTACGCTGCTAGCGTTTGGATGGTGGCGTGCTGAGAAGCCAGCCTAACTTTCCAGAGATACAGTGTACCCTGATGAAATTCCTACCTCAGAATTCAGCCCTATCAGGAGGCAGGGTGTCCCTGTCATAATGAGGCACTGGTCTGGTGATCAGATTGGAGCTTAAGCACTACATAGATTGTGGTCAATCACAGCTGTGGTTTGTCCGGCTCGGCAAATCTCTGTGGTGTTGGCATCATGCTGATTTGTTCATTTTGAGAGACATAGAGTGTGTGAGGCAGACGAAGATAGAGAGAGAGCGAGAGAGACATCCCTCCTGCGTCAGAGGGACAGGACAAAAGGATTTGGGGTAAAATGAGGAGTGCAAGAACGGAGAAGTTGGCCCCATGGGAGCCTGGGCCCCTCACATCTCACACTGGTGGGCTTTAGCTGCTTTTGGCTTAATGGGACCTGACAGGTATCGCTCTGTAAACACCCAGACTGGCACGATCTGTGTGGGAAGCGCTGTCATGTGAGATGCTGCACTGCACAGGTAGCCAGCAGACATGCATCACAATAAAGTGATGCATATAAATAGTGCATTTAACATAATTTATTTACGGTGCGCGTTAAGGGAGAGGAACTACATTTTCCCTGCAACTGAGGAATCAAAGATGGTGATGAATCACATGGCAATGCTGAGGTGGGCATGCTGGGAGTTGTTGTTTTAATTAAGAGGCTGTGGAGGAGGGAAGTGGATTTGAGGTGCAAAGTCCCGCATACAGTGGCTGTTTAAATACACATTACAGTGCCGTTTACAAAAGCTATTTACATGCACCTCCAGCTAACGTTGACTCATCGGGAAACCATGAACCGCGGTAATAACAGTTCTATAATTACCTGAAAACATATAGTGGAGAAACTGAGGAGAAAACAACAGTGTATCACGTCCATTCTGTATGAAATAAATAACAAAAGAGAACCTGCGAGTCTCGCTTGTGCGTCCATTCGTTTGTTCTGTGTATTATTGCTTTTATTACTGCTGATAGCATCCAGTGAGTCTGTAGGGAGTGTCCTTTTTCAGCTATATTTTCCACCATGATTCCCTACTTAGAGGATCCATTCGGCCTGCCACACGTAGATATTCAGAGCAGAAGGGGGGGGTTCCAGGGTAGCCCCGAGAGATTTTGGGTGTACGCCACCGTTACCTGCATATTTAGGCAACTTAAACGAAATCCTAGACTGTCTTATCAATAAAGACTCTTTCCCACATTATGTACGATCACCTTATGGAAGTAAGCAGAACTTTCTGCACAGAAACTATTAATCAGTAAAGGCACGTAAGCCTCCCGTGATGCTTTATTCCAGCTTTCACGTTTTCTTAATGCACACCAGCCCCCATCTTTCTCGCTGCTCCTCTCCATCTTCGGCACTGTGAGTAATTCCCAGAATTCATCCTGAGCGATCCAGGGTTATCCATTACAGCCAAATGCCTTTGTTTTGTTTGCGACTGAGGGAAAATAGAAATAAAATGAATTTAAGATAAACAGGCAGAAATAAATAGCTCCGTGTGAATACGGGGCTGGGGATGTGGGGTCGCGACCTCCCCATTCCCAGCAGGGTGTCACGGAACAGCTGTGCTGCAATCGATTGGTGACTTCACCTTTTATGCAAATGTGCTGCTTATGAATATTTAACGGACGGTGTCAATGACAAGAAGGTGAGAGGGGACAGGATGCTGAATAAGGGAAAAACGCTTACCAGTTAGAACAGGGAATTCGTTTCATGGCTGAAATTACAATAAAAAGACGGGGGTAGAAGTTTACTTTGTCCAATAGATGGCATATTTGGGAATTCTCACCAGCAATGCGCAGCCCTTCTACGGTGGTTCATGAGGGGCAAATTTAATTTGTTTACCAAAACAGCTACATTTATTTGAAGCCCAACAACCATGCATTTTTTGTGTTCTGTGAAAGCTAGAGTCTCACTAACTTTTAAAATGACACTGCTCCTTGCATCATTTCATATATCGTGGCTGTGTCACGCACTGTGATATTTTTAAAGTTTCCTTGAAGCTATTTATACTCCTCACATTTTATTTCCCTGCGTTGATGTCCCCGTCTAGCCGAGGAACCTACCATGTCACGTTAAGATATGCAAAATCCAGGACGGCGCCTCGAAAAGTGGAAAACTGGAAAAGACAAGGCAGTAGGGAAACTTCCTGCATGAGCATGCCGAATGTTTCAGGAGGATTCCGGAGGTGCTAGTGTGATATGGCGTGGCGGGTGTTTCAGTAGGATCCCAGAGGTGATAGCGTGATTGGGCCTGGCGGATGTTTTGGGTGGATCCCAGAGGTGATAGAGTGATTGGGCCTGGTGGGTGTTTTGGGAGGATCCCAGAGATGTGATAGCGTGATTGGGCCTGGTGAGTGTATTGGTAGGATCCCGGAGGTGGTAGCGTGATTGGGCCCGGCAGCTGTTTTGGGAGGAACCCAGAGGTGGTAGCGTGATTGAGTCTGGTGGGTGTTTCGGGAGGATCCCGGAGGTGGTAGCGTGATTGGGTCTTGTTAGTGTTTTGTGAGGATTCCGTTAGGTGATAGTGTGATTGGGTCTGGTGAGTGTTTTGGGAGGATCCTGGAGGTGGTAGCGTGATTGAGTCTGATGAGTGTTTTGGGAGGATCCCGGAGGTGGTAGCGTTGTTGAGTCTGATGAGTGTTTTGGGAGGATCCCGGAGGTGGTAGCGTGATTGAGTCTGGTGGGTGTTTCGGGAGGATCCCGGAGGTGGTAGCGTGATTGCGGCTGAAGGATTAGGAATATTTAATGTTTATTATAGGACTCCCACCCATTTTCAGCCAATATCGGGGGTTTGGAGATAGTGGGAATGTGGGGTACCTGCGAAATGGGTTAAAGGAGAAGTGGCTGGCTTTGCACGACCATATATGTACTGGGGAACATTAATTGTTGCATCCTGTTCCTTTTTGTGAGTTTGGCGTGGGCTCTGGCCAAACAGGGTCCAGTAAATTGCCGTTTTGTGTCACGCCTATTGTATGGCTATTACAATACCTTAACAGACATCAATTTTTTCATCCACTTGGGTGATAGTTACTGTGTGGTAAATAGGACATTTCAGAAGCATGGTATTCTGGGACGGGTGATACGGAAAGCAGGCAAGTTTACTCTTTCTGGGAGGCAGGGTCATGTGACTTGTGACATCCCACCAACATCCATGACTAAAGGCTTTTTGGCTCCTTAGCCAAAAGGCTGTAATAAGATAAGATAAGATAAGATAAGATAAGATAAGATAATCCTTTATTAGTCCCACAAGTGGGAAATTCTCTTTGTC
>JABFDZ020000047.1:1914446-1928645 GCA_019775955.2 Pollimyrus isidori | reverse complement strand
AAATACCCCCAAACACAAAACACCCCCCCCCCCGGGGGTGCCCCCCCCCCCCCCCCCCCCCCCCCCCCCCACTACTTTTGCCGCGTGTTTGGTTTCTCTGTGGCATGTGGGTTAATTGAAAATGACGTGTGGGACGGCCAGTGCCGAGGCGGATAATAAATCTCAGGGTCTGTTTGCATCGAGGGCTAACGTGAGTTTGTTTTCTCCCAGCTCATGCCCTGCAGTTTGTCCCTACTTTCCAGTGAAAGTCAGCATTCCTCTGAGGAGAGGCAATTAAGGCAAGCCTGCCCCATATCACGATTCCTCTGGTGACATGTCACCTCAGCTGATCATCTAGCCAGATGTACTAGCTAGCTTGTTAGCACATGCCTTAGCTTGGGTGTTAGCGGATGCACTAGGTAGCCCAATAACAGATGCACTACCCAGCTCGTTAGCATGTGCACTAGCTTGGGTGTTAGCGGATGCACTAGCTAGCTGCTCAACAGATGAAGTAACTAGCTAGTTAGCAGATGCACCATTAGTATAAGCACTAGTTAGCATATGTGCTTGCCAGCCTGTTAGCCTATGCACTAGTCAGCCTGTTAACCTATGAACTAGCCAGCCTATTAGCAAATGTGCTAGCCAACCTATTAGCATACTGTATGCACTAGCCACCCTGTTAACACAAGTACTACCCAGCTTATTAGCACAAGCACTAGCCAGCCTGTTAGCATATGCAATAGCTAGCCCATTAGCAGACACATCACCCCACAGCAATTCACAGCCCTCATCCCTAATGTCCAGCTAGCTCATTTCAGAAATCTTATCTGATGAGTCAATTATTTTTGGGTTTTCACTGGGGGACATTGCAACCCCACTGTGACTCATCAGCTGAAAGCCAGCAGCTGGAGCTCTGCCGAGAACACCGCAGTTTCGGACACCTAATCTGCTCTTGGGGGGAGCTGTTCGACAAGCAGAGGGGGGGCTGATAATCCCAAAGCTGGTATAGCATATCTCTACATGTCAGTTAAGTGGGTTAAGTGGGACTTCTTAATGAGGGTAAGAGTCTGCCAGGGGACAAGGTCAAACTGATATAAAGTTTGATACTAAACAGGCTGTGTGCAGGCTCACGCGTTCATGACTCGTGTGAGTTAGTATTAATTAACAGTTAGAATAAGGCAATAACTTGTGTGAAATATACATTTATTGTTTGACTGTAGGTAGTGTTTTTTTTCCCATGACACTCATGCCAAAATTGCTTTTCTACTCAAATTTTTGTAACTTGTTCAATGAGGCCCCCTACTGATAATGGCATGTTACTTAAAATGTTGACATTTCACCTGCAAGGCATGAAAATGGAGAAAATGTTTTGTCTGCTGCACGGAAAATTATTAACATTTGAATGTACTTCTGTGTCGGTGTATACAATGTCTCAGCTGGGAGGCTGGAATATCACGGTTATTAACATCAGTCAGACTTTTCCATGCAGGTACAGGCTGGTAGACAATCATGTGTGGATGGAAAACTGACCTTATTTTATAGAAACATTTTTTTTTCCCCTTTAAGGCAAAATCTGCTCATTGAATAGCGTGAATTTAAACAGGCACCCTTTGTTACACAGCAAGAAATGAAAACCTCAGTAATAGTACTTTTCGATGCATTTCAATCTCCAACTTACCGTCTCGTCATTAGCTCTTCTAAGCTTTTTCTGAAATCTCAATTGACGTCCTTGGGATAGAGAGCAGTGAGGAGAATTTCCAGGATTTCTGAGCTGATCTCAGACTAATTTTTACAGCCTTCCTCAGAGCACGCCACAGTCATTTATGCAGGTCCAGTTATGTATGTCACGGACATTAATTTTATTTAGTACACCAGGCTGCCCTGGGACAGAAGGATCTGACCATAGTAGGAGGCGGCCATCTTTGTGCACACAGTATTAATACAGTATTAATAACTCTCAATTTTGTGACAATACTGTGACTCTGGTCTTTACTGGGGCTGCTCAAAGTACTACTTCAGCACATCTGCTGAACACCCTTGATGGCCATTTGTATCCTATGTACAGTATATTCGAAGGTCATGCTGGTTGTTGTGTTAGTGTTTATGTTTTATGTTCAAGCTAACTCCCTCTGAGTGCACCTGGTATTCAGGGGAATCTGTTTTCATTTCTAGGCAGGCACATAGCCGTTGTCAGACGGTTTCTGCTGACTCCCCGGCTTAAAAAGCTTTAAGATGCTTGACACGATTCGTCCTGCTCTCACCGTTTTGTCTGGTTCAGCAGCAGGTTCTGAACAATGCAGCGCTATGAGACAGGGATCGCGCAGACAAGCGGGTTCAGGCGCTGAAGGCCAAAAGGCACGACCCCTTTTACTTCATAAAGGCGTATGAGAGGAGCTGCAAGATCTTGTTGCGGAAAACGAGATCTGATGTCCAACACTGAATCTCCTTAATGAGGCTCAAATTCACCAGTGACGTGCCTCCGGGTCTTTGTGCTGCTTTGCTATTCAAAGGCGATTCTGTGCACATGTTCGCCACTTCGGGTCCATCGTTTTTGGTAGCACGAAGTTGAGGCTTGTTTGACATTCCACCGGTGCAGCTAGTATGTAGCATTTACCCCACGCACAAAGAGGACCCCCCCAACCCCCTAAATAAAATCCATCAGGCTGGGGGCAGACTGGCGAGTGGTGCTATTTTGAATACCTGTGACACTGCCGTTGCGGGTCCTGGCTGAAATAGGCCCCCCCAGTGAGCGCCACGCCGGGGAGCTGCCTCTGTTCATTTTTTTAAGCCTGCCACAGCTCTCATAGAGCTATCTAACCGTGGTTTGATTCAACGTCAGGCTGGAGTTCGGTGGCGGGCAGTGAAGAGTCTGAAAGCGTAGATATTGCTTTAAAAAGAGCGAACAGTTTCTGCGTGTGGGGCTGCAGATGGGGGGAGAGAGTGAGTGAGAGAGAGAGTGCATGAGAGAGAGAGAGAATGATACTAGGTTCATGTTCACTGCATTTCTGCCCATATGTGCTAATTTTTATTTTATTTGAGTTTCACCTCACCTATTATCCCTGCTACACTTTTTGATTTGATTGTCCTGCGTCGGATTCTGAATGTAATGCTACAGCCTTCAATTCTACAGCTTTCTACTACATACTGTCAGTTCATGAAAAGAATCTCTTTGCACCCCTCCCCCCCCCCCGCCCATTATGAACTTGCTTCTTGACGTTGGAAAAGGCCAGCAAACATGGCTAAAATAATCAATCCCATTTTATTTCCCTGCCATATTCACATCAGCTATATTAATAGGCAATAAAGTCAATTTACATTCCTTTAATTGGCCACCAAGAATTACACCTGCAGTTATCTACATGAATTACCGGGATTTCTTGCTTGTCAAGCTGCTGTGCATAATTCTTATCTTATACCATGTGATTTCCAAAAAGAATATTTTCCTTCCATAATTGGAGTAGGACATGTGATCAGCACAAGTGTCTGTAGACGAACATAAGATATTTAAAACATCTTAAATCCATTAACCTCAGCTACTTTGGTTTTGATTAAGCCCCACCCCCCCCCAATGGGTTGTTCATGATAACAGTTGCGTTTTGAATGTTCTTCTGCTTTACAGGTGCTCTTTCTATGCTACAAACATCACCCTTAAACAAATGCAGAGAGACGCAGATAGAGAAACACTGGGAATTGTCATAAAGCGACTTCCTTTTACATATATATTTTCTTGGCAGTGCACAATGCTCAGTGATCACTCAGCACATGGCAACGAGTCTCACAAGCAGGCTTTCTGCACAAGAGTGAGAGTGTAAAAAGAAAACAGAAATGTGATCGATAATATGATCAGTGGGTGACATTTGGAGATGGTGCTCTCTCCAAACCCTTACGCTGTACAGCATGAGCTGCATAAGGTTGTCCCGGATCATGGTCAGACCTCTAAGCAGGCTGTCATTTCAGGAATACACATAAAAACCCCTATTAACACACGATTATGCTTCCCTGAGGCTGGAATGTCAGATCGTCGCGGCGTCAACAATGTCCTCAGGCAGATACAGGCACTGGCTGGCTTTCACTTACAGACAGGGCGCATCCGTCAAACATGCAGCTTCATTTGTAGTTAAATGGGACCCATTACAGATTTTATAAATTGTTGTAATTATTGTAAATAAACATTTTGCTGTCTTTTTTACTGCTGCGTGATTATTGGTGACCCAAAGGGACATTTCAGTTAATACATTTTCATGCCCATTGCGCATTTGTGCATATTAATTACATTTTTTCTGCAGTATGATTAATGTCACTATAATTTATTATTGCGTGATTTAGCTGATTCCCTTAACTGTTTATTGGTTTCTTGGAGGGCTGTGGTTCCAGAGTGGCTCCGCTTTGGCACCATGAACTATGTGGCCCCAGGGCTGCTGTGCGAACCAGAGCCAAGATACTTCCAGAATTGGGGAGAGATGGCTTCTTGGGAGGATCCTTTCAGGATGGAGGTCTTTATAGACTGTCCAGAGGGGGCACACCTTTCGACACCTGGGCATGTACTGAGGTGGTGCTTTAGCGGGTAAGGCCATGGACTTCTAACATCAAAGGTCTTGGTAGACTTCTGCGTATACCCATGGGAAAGGTACTTAACCTGAACTAATCCTAAAATTCCTGGCCACATAAATCAGAAGAGTCACTTTGGCTCAAAATGTCAACTAAGCAAGAAATTGCAAAATGTAACTGGAGCTCTGCTATGTGAAGTTCACTAACCAGTAAAATTATGTGATTAATCTGAATACTAATCGTGAGCCTTCTCTGTTGCATGTCGTGATTCATTACCGCGGAGGCCCTATACGGTGTTTTTCTCTATGTAAATGCGTCAGACGAAGAGGAAATCGTGCAAATATTTATAGTTCGCAAATTGGATATGAGTGATTCATTTAAACAGGCGAAATGGTGCTGAATGAGATGTTGACTCTTTTGAAGAGTGAGTATGATTTTGTGACGAAACAGAGGCCTACTTGGGGCACGAGGGCATTTCGATAAGAAGCCTAACAGCTCATTCGATTTGGATAATAGCTGCTGGCAGTTAAGGAGGCCCTGAAGCGGCCTATCTATCGCCTGCGAGCAGCCGGCTAAGTTAATGAGCTGTCAGTGCTTACAGCTTTTTGTGAAATTGCAGAAAGCTCAGCGCCGAATGGCCACTCCAGCCCAGCCCACAGAGTGCTGTGAGTGCCGGCCGGGGGCGGGATCAAAGTGCTGGTCGCCATGGTGAGAGAAAGCCGCCACGGAAAAGTGGTTTAGCCTTTCTCTCCGTCCGAGCCTTGTGGAGCGGCAGATTACGTGCAGGTGCAAAACAGCATCGGTGACCACCTGTATGAACAGCTGAAAGCCAAACAGACTCAATCTCAGAGATCCCAGGTATCGACAAACTCGCTCTTATTCCAATGTCCCTCCTTCTGCTTGGCAATTAAATGCCAAGGATGGAGTAGACTGTAGTTTTAAAACTCTTACATACATGAGCATCGAAATCTGCTTCAGCAGTGTATTCAGCATATCTGCCTCGAATATTAAAAAAATTTATGCATGTGTTCGTTATGTCTTTTCAATTACATGTGCTTTGATTGAATAAATTCATGACAAACTACTACAACGTAAGCTTTTGTGTACTTTATCTCGATCTATAAAAAACTCCATGAATACCTCTGGCTGTGTATAAGTTTTGTCAGTTATAAGACAAAAAAACATGAGGAAACCGTCACGTGTTTGGCAGATCTTACTGGTGGACTTTCAGCATTCAGGAACTGCGTGAAGTGAAATGTGGCCTTCAACAGCAATTTGAGTTCCTGGCTCATCCAAGAGTCAGTCGTCCACTGTCTGCAAAACGTTGTTGACGAGATGACCTGAAGATTCTCATTATGTGGAAGATTTTCCTGGTGTCCTGGTTCTTGGTGTCTTGAATAAATTTTAAGAACGAAATTGCAATTAAATTTAGAATAACCTTTAAGCTACACATTTATTTAGCAAAAAATCCTGCGGCTACAGGAATCCATTGCTCATCATGAAATATGAGGCTTTATATTAAAAATGCCACCCAGAAGTAAAGGAATTCAGACAAATTGGAAGCAGTGTAGAAAATGAAGACTTGGGATGAATCCAACACAAATTTCATCCCTTCCATTTCATGACATTTTTTTTGTGTGAAACAGCTAGCAAAGGAACGTTTTTAAAAAGAGGTATGAGATTCAGATGGTATCAGCAAATTCAGAACAACTGAGCACCTCCCTTTTCCCAGTGAAAACATCTGCTTGGGTCATGACAAACACGCTGTCCCATGTCACCTGCTGTAGTATGACTTAGACGACGTGGGTCTGGGTAGCTTTGCTTCCCCAAACGGCGTATGCGAGTCCATCGGCCTGAGCAAATTCAATTACGCTTCCTGGAAACTGCATTACTGTGTCGTTATAAGTGATTAACCTTTGTAAGACCTACTGCTGGCGTGTAAAAGGGACACTGGTGCTAACATATTTATAACGTTATCAAGACCAGACTAGAGAGATAAACATAAAACACATTTACTGGGGAAAACCGCTTTGTTGATAAGTAACACGCACCTGCTGTGTGACTTGTGGAGAACCAAAGCTTGTACGTTATCTCAAGAAGATGAAAAATGTGACTATGAGGCTTTGCAGGAGTGTTTGTGGGATCTGTTGAAGTTTGGGGCCACTTACAATCGTGATTCGAAACGTGGTCAGACCAGTAAGAGACTGAGGGAGGGAGAATGGCTCCTAAATACCATGGCCTCCTGAATAATGAAAAAGCAGTCATTGTTCTGCTTTGGTGGACAGCACCTCAGGAAAGTATTACCTCCACCATCCGACCAGCTTTGCATTACTCAGCTCTACTGGGCTGGAACAATATGCATATGTAGGTATGTATGTATGTGTGTGTGTGTTTGTTTGTGACAATCTATATACATCTATAGGTGGGGACTCTCCATTCTTTTCTATGTGGAAAACTTTAATCCCACCATAACCACCTTAAACACTACCCAGCCCTCACCTTAACCATAATGAAAATAACGTCAAAATAACAGGTTTTTTTTACATTGTGGAGGAATACTTGGTCCCCACAATGTAATATAAACATCACACAGACACACACACACGCACATGCACACGCACAGGAACGAGAGTGGATCACCATGGAAACCAGATGCGGTCCCATTTGACGTGCCCTCTATGGTATCAGAGCTGTGCGTCTGGCAGGTTTTCAGATGTCTCCGTTGAAATGGTCGCTTCTCAAAAACATGATTTTCTCCTGCCCCCTCTGTGGTGATTCACATTCCCCAGGAAATGAATCGAACACACACGTCTGATGAGAACCTTGCGATTCGCTGCACTTAACTCTGCCCTTAATGTGTCTGTCATCATGTTGTACAAACCTGAGCAGCTGCAGAAGCATGCTGGCGTTAACAGCAATGAGTGCAGGTGCATGCTGGGTAAATCATAACCATAGCATACAAGGGTGCAGGTCAGGCGGCGTTACAGCTTCTCTCCGGGGCTGTTCTCTCATTGTGACAACGCAACACCACGTTACCACGTTACCGTCACAAAAGCCAAACTGCGGAAGCCGTGAGTAAACAGCGCATTAAATGTTCTTCAGCATCAGTCACGCGTAGAACTGCATGTTTTCCAGCAGTTCTGAGGGGTTAGAGTGCACGTTCACGGAAACTTGAAAGAAAAACACAGCTCTTGCAATGCACCCTGCATTTAAAATCTCTGGCCCTCTGGCAGAAATATAAAAATATTTTTATGTATTAAAAACATCACGGGGAGAGTGCAGAGCGTTTGGGCCCTCCCTGGGGGCATTAACTCTGCAGTTCGGGGGCAGGCCTGCCTGGGTGTCGCCACGTCCCGTCTGCCTGGGTACTCTAGCTCATGCTCCCCTTACAGATGTCAAACTCAGGTCATGAGATGTTTGAGGAGCAACAGTGAGAACGACTCACAATTAGGGAACCGCATATTCTACTGTGTGCTTTGTGTACCTCCCCTCAAGAGCCATGACGGTCACTGAAACAGCGAAAAGCTCACAAGGCTGTTGACTGAAAATATGCTCTGTGACACTGTCACCTAGGCTCATATGAGCTTTGGAACATCACAAAGCAGGAGAGTTACTAGGAATAGAGTGCACACATCTCGAGGCAGAGCGGGGCAGTCCTGAGTGGGTAGCTGGAGCTGATCTCATCCAGGCTAGTGCAGGTAAAAAGAAAGGAAGTGAGCTTCTGGCTCAGGGGTGCATTTCTCGGGTGGCGAAGTGCGGCTGGAACTAGGCTTCCACCAAGTGTGTAATCTGACATCCTTGCTTGATCGGCAGTTCTCCGTTGAGTCAGAGTCTGTGCTGCTTATCTTACCAACACCCGTATTACGTGCCCTCTGATATTCACAGTAAGGCAGCCGATAAACAGTACATGTCACACTGGTACTGGACTATGTTCCTCGCTGAAGGCGGAACATGCTGGAATAAGACAGAAACACTGCGGGCTCCAGTTGCCCGGGAGAAAAAGCACAAACCAGAAAAGACGTAATTAGATTCTCAGGTATTCTGAGTAAATGAACAGCTACATTGTCATACCCTAAGTATTCGAGACTCTGCAGCGCTCACTGTACCAATCCCTGGGGGGGCCCTGCCATGTCAGCAATACTGGCCTGGGAACCCCCACCCTCCTCTAGCGCAGAGGAATGGGAGGGACACTCCCAGAGACAGCTGAGTTTAACTGACCATTTCAAACGTGGTGGTGGTGTAGGGGTGACGACAAAGACCTCCACTGCAGTTCATTGGTGGGGGGGGGGGGGGGTCACACAGCACATGTAGATGCTGCAAGGCGACTCTTTGGACAATGACCTCAAAGATCTTCATCTTACTGCTTATCCCACTGTGCTGCCTGATGGGGGCGCCAATGTGGCCTTCAGGGGGAGACCTGTCTCCATGCTGTACCAGATGTGCCCCAGCTTCCCTTGCAGCTGTGCGCGCCTCCCCATCTTCCGGAGAAGCTTAGTCCCTCTCTTCCATCTGCCTGCATCTTCAGCTGGAGTGGCAACCAATGAATACACGCCAGTCGTACTCGTTATTATTGAGTATAATTACTCTCCCCTCTGCAAACAGACCCCGGACTGGAGGGCTTGTGAGAGCAATCGATCTAATCGATCCTAAATGGCATACAAACGCCTCGACAGACAACTGACTGGTGTAACGTAAGACTCTAACCTAACAGAGGCAGACATGCCATTAGTCATTAGTATATATGTAGCTGTTAATCAGTACTCAGAAAAGCAGACAGTCCTCAGTCGGCACTGAGTACTCTAACTAGTATCATGAAGAGTATCACGAAACTCAAAGTTACCAAAACACTTTTGGTCTCTTGAAATAAAAAGGAGTTTTCCCGGTTGCTCTGATATATCAAGTTGTTTCCCACAAAGCTAATGGTCCTGAACACCCAATGAGGAATAATGTGAAAAGACGGCTCCTTTTTAGCGTCCCCGTTAATGACGCCAATTACTTAACTTGCCCATTGAAGAGGCAGTTTTTTTGTTTAAATTTACTCATTCTCAGGTGACTGAACAAGGCGCTGTCGTGAAGATATGCCGCCTTCTTTACCGGATCGGTGGAGGCAGCGTGCTAACATGACATTGTAAATGTTGTTAATTCTCCCAGCCTTTCACCGGCCCGATGTAATACAACGCACAGCTCCTACATAAATAATAAAGCAAGCATCCATTGGCTTCTCGAAAGGAAAGTCTAGCAGGATTTCTATGTCCGTTACATGTTTCTGTTTCTGTTCTGTGTTTCCGTGTCCGTTCCGTGTTTTGATCTTTGCTGAAGAAAGACAGCAGAGACTACTTCAGTGTAACCTTGGGAACTGGCTGTAAATCACGGTGTTTGGTTGCTGTTTGTTGCACACCCTTACGGATGACTGATGACACAGTGCGGGGGGACCTGCTCGGCCTTCCCAGACAAATGCCAGCCTGTCTCCTCTTCTGTAATTTGAGAGCAGAGATTTCCAGCCTGTGCTTCCAAAGTCCCGCCGTACCTTTGGCTCCCAGTTAAACTCAGGCTTCCTCTTTGAAGTACTAGACACATGAGCTGCCAATCAGAGAGGCTCCTGAACAGAGATCTTATGGATATGTTAGCCTGACCTGGATTGTGTCGCAAAAGAGAATAACGTAGCAGCACATAAACCAATGCGGAGAACTCGCCCCCCCTCCCCCCCGGACTGCGTGTATCACCAAAAGAAGGGCGGGGACCCAGGGAGGCGGAAAGGTTATGCTGAACTGCATGTGACCGAGTTAGTGACAAAATAGCAGAATGTAAAACAACCTGGGATACTGGCGCAGGAGAGGGTTATGGGTTCAAAACCAGCTCAACATCCCCGCTAGCCAATCCATACCTATTTAAGGGTGGGTTCACCCTGGGAAGCGTAAACGGCGGGAAAACAGTAGAGCATCAGCTAAATGCGTTACCCACTTTGCGCAGCTAAGCTTTGCAGTTCCTGAGTGACTCGCTGCCTTTTAATATGCCTGGTTATCAGTCCTGCTGCATGCGTCGCCACTCTGACTAGCGCATCCCACAGACCTGTCACACAGGATAGCCTCTGGTCACAGCCATGCGAGGGCACAGTGACTCATTCCAGCAAAGTGGATGTTCACTAATTCGACTGGTAAAATTTAACTGGCAAAGGGATCGTATTTACTGCAAGTATATAAGTAGAGATATTTAGGTATACCCATGTTTATTAAGTGGCTACTCACTGTAAGGTAAAAACTGTAGAGGTGACATTTCATTTTTACAAAGTAATTATGTCTGCCTGATTCACGGTGCTGAATTAATTAAGGAGACGTGTCTCCACAGAAAAGCCCTATTTTCTAAAAAAGATCCAATCGCAGTGAGTCCCGGGGGCTGGAGCCGGCGTCTCACGATTGATGTGGCTGTCCTTGTTTTTGGGGGGAGGGGCATGATGACCGTCCCCATCCCTTTGTCTGGGTCCCAGCAGCATTGGGGCCGCCGGCCTGTGCCGTACGTGTGCCATTCCTCCTTGGCATCTTGCTCCCTCTGATCTGGAGGAGCCACCCCCCAGCCCTGCCCCCCCGACCTGTTCCCCTGTCACACAGGCTGGCAGGGAACGCGCCCGACATGCCCGTGGCATGCGGCTGTCTCCTTCTGGCAGTGTTTACGCTGTGGGTATGCAAAATGTGTTGGTCAGGCCCAGGCAGCTGGGTCTGATCCAATGTGTGTGTGTGTGTGTGTGTGTGTGTGTGTGTGTATGTATGTGGTTGGGGGGGGGTTTGTGCATAAAGGGGAAGGGGGGCTGGAGTACAAGGAAATGCGTCAGGGTGTCTCAGGCAGAATCCAGGCAGGTATGAGTTTGCTTGAGGTAAGAGGTGGTGGTGGTGGGGGAGACACATTTTTTATAGTTATATTAAATCTACAGGTGATTCCAGGTGGCAAATGTAAATATTGATGTGTGCAGCCAGTGTAAAATACTAATTTCTGTACAAATAATTAAGTGCCTAATGCATTACTGCTTACTCATCATTCATCCGTGCTGCAACAACAGCCATCCATTGAAATTATTACAAAACACTTACATTCTTATTTATTTCGATTACTGCGGGTGTCATAAATTCCTGATAGATTTGCCAAACAGATCACTTGTGGAAAAATACCCGCTGGTAGTGTGACAGGCCAGAATGCAACAGAGCTTAAAAATAATAAAATATTAAAATCTGATCTGAAGCCATAAAGCAGTTATGAAAGGAAGTGTGAGACCTTTTAATGTGCTTTTAGCTCCCTTCCAAAAATGATTTAGTGCCTCAAAAATCCCTTTTTGATGTATCTTTTACTTATTTCATGTGTCTCTATTGAGGCCAGGAGTATTGGCGAGGTGAGGACCCTGCATCGCAGCTCAACCGTCACACAATTTTCAATCGAATTAGCAAGTCCATCCTCCAATCAGATCTGCTGAAAATGGCAGGTCAGTGCAGCTTCAGGCCACACGCTAGCCTGATTAGGACTAACAATGCCTCCTGATGACAGCCCATCATCGGAGGGAATGCGTCAAGAACACGGTGGTAGTGAAGACGCTGATTTTCCATTTGAAATTCACTATAAGTGAGAAAATGTTCCTCTCAAGTGAAAGAGCGAGGGAGAAGGGAGAGGGGAGCTGAGCAGGACAGAGAAAGTGCTAAATTCTGGATGCGGTAGGCGAAGTGCGGCATATCTGGCACGAGCCAGGACGGGAGCCCTCCCATTGTCTTTAAGAGCTGCTAATCCTGTGGGGGTCACAGTAATCCAGAGTCCATCCCGGGGAGCACAGGTCAGGCTACGGAACCAGATCAGGGGAGTATTGAAATAACTGGCAGGGATGTTCAACAGAACAAACACTGCATTAAAAGAAGAAAAAAAAAAACAGAAAAATCTGCAAATGGATGGTCAAGTAAAGTTGTGAGAGATTTATATTTTACAACACAAAGAAAACACTCTGGTGTGTAATTACAACATAATTCGAATAATACATAATTCAAACAATGTAACCACATTTCGTACATTTATAAATACTGTTTGGTTTTACTTTAGGCTTTACATTTTATTACCCATATATTTCTTATTGTAACATTTCTCTTCTTGACATGACATTATTTTCTGTATGTTTCTGGGCATAAAAATGGGTCTCTGTTGCATTAAAATACTTTTTTTTTCTAGTTTATCACCAGTTCCCTGATTCCTTTTCGAAGATCTTGGGCCACTGAGGCAATTTTTTAGTTTTACAATCAATATACACTCTCACATACATCTATATTTTGTTTGCTCCCTATGCCAGCTTGTCTTGGAGCCGAAAATAGGTGGAACTCATTTTTTTTCGAAGAGAACATTCTCACTCCCAAATAAGCATCAACAGAAATCTCTGCTCTTGTTGGAACGACAAGCCAAGAATGAGGAAGTTCTGTGGAAATACATGTGTTTCAAAGAGCAGGAAAGAGGAGATGATAAGAAGGGAATGGAGAGTTGGATATCTAGGAAATGGGTTTGGAGGCGATAGGGCAGAGACCGGGGGGGCTTGGGGGGGGCGTTTTTTGGCTCCATTGTACTTTAGGCATCTCCAGAGGAACTTGAGAGTGGCAGCAAGCACATATAACAAAAAAAATGAAAGAAATCTCTCAGTGGGCTTCCATTCCTCATAGGTTCATAGATGCGAAATATAACACAGGCTATAAGAAAAAAATCCAAAAACACTTGTCGAGCAATGAGCTCAGCCTTCACCTACAGCCAGACTCTCGCTCTCGGGGTGCAGCTACCCCGCATCGCTTCCCGCTTCAACCTTCCAGCTACTTCTCGAGCCTGCTGAGGCGGTTTCTGGGGGCAGCCGTGGGCAAAACCTCATTATCGGAAGCCTCCAGGAGCTCGGGAGCATGGTCTCCACAGCTAGACCCTCCGACAGGCCCGGCCCACAGGGACAAATCCACATGGGACAGAGTTTAGATGTGTACAGAAAATTCTGGAAGAGACCAGTTCCAGAGTGGCATGTAGTTTTGAATTAATTTTGAATGTGCAAATGTGGGTCACCTGAAGCTTTGATGAGTTTAAATTGTTGTTCCGTAAAGAATAATAAAACAAAGACAAATTGCATTAATGAGGGGGCCGGTATGGCAGGGGGAGGCTGAGTGGCCGCTTCACGCTGCTTGGGCGGGTGTGTGATGGTACGGCGCCAGGCACAGCGCTCTGCCAGACAGTAAGGGCCCACTAGTCTGGGAGAGAAGCGGCCAGCTGTGCAGATTTGGAGAGGCCCCGAGGGCGGGACCGAACAAAGCAGCGGGAGCTCCTCAGGGATTATGGGATGCTTTCCCGGCAGAGACTCAGGCACAGGCAGCGGGCTTTTTATTACATATTATTGTTATTAAATGCTTGGAGTGAAGTGGAATTTCATCTTACCGTGTTTTTCACAAACTTCACTTTTACACTGAATGCGTAGCTAGGGGTCTGCTGCGGCTCCACCCACGTCAGCCACGTGCCACCTGAACCGCGGGTCTTTCAGGAGGGTGTAGGGAAACTGGAGGAGAGAGTGTGTGGATGTGAAATCCTTTATGCGGGTGGGGGTGGGGTGGGTAGTGGGGGGCAAAATTAACGGAAAAAAAAAATAATAAATAAGATATATAAAAGAAGATGCAATATGTAGATTTA
>JABFDZ020000047.1:1895851-1906005 GCA_019775955.2 Pollimyrus isidori | reverse complement strand
CATTTGTGGTGGAACTAGGAAAGAACTAAACTACGCAGGGCTCCGGCCCCCCAGGACTGCAGTTTGACACCCCTGCTTTAAGGGGAGCTAAGGTTCTCTCTGTTACAGACTCGGGACATAACACAGGCAGGAAAAGATCCATTTGTAGCATCAAGAGACAACAGGTTTAACAAATTAAAGAAACCATGACTAAAAGCAGGACTAAGGAAACTAAGAAGCACACCACGAGCACAGGCACCAAATATAATGACTAACTAGAGAATAAAGCAGAAGCAGGTACTTAAATACACACAAGGCTAACAAGACAAGGACGGACAGGTAAGAACAATGATGAGGCACAGGGAAGCAGGAGGATCCAATTAACTTAATCATGGAACTAGAGATTAACAGGGAAACTGAGAAACAGAATCTAATGCTAGGAATATAATAATACAAGTAATGCAAAATCAATGGCACAAAGCAAGAACCACAGCACAAACCGGAAACTAGTAACAAGAAAATGAATAGAAAAAAAACACTGAGGAACAATGTCTAAAAAATACAAATAAACAGAGGAGGCTGACCTTGAACTCATGATTACGGGGTATAGGACCCCACACTCTGCCCTTAGCACCATGCAGCAGTCCAACACACTAAGGACTTGAAGGACAGCAGGAAGGAGGACAGACTGGCCAGCAACACCTCCAGGTCAAATAGGGAGGAGACACGAAAGGAAAGGACAGACAGGTGCCGACCCTGAGGTGCCTCCCACTCCAGCGTGCTCTTAGTAGGCTCATCGTGAAGCGGCGCTGCACAAATCACAATTGATTTTTAATATATCAAAGCGCATCACTCCGCTGCTGCAGACATGTAAGACGGTGCAGCACCGCTCAGCCCCCCCCACCCCCGTTGCCTTGATTACTCAGATGTGTGACCTTTCTGTGTTTCACTTTAATTATTCTGACCCACTGCCACTTTCTTTGCCCATTTTCTGTAGACAGAAAAGAGAAGAATGGGCACATGCCACGCAAATTCTGTCGCATTGCCACCATTGTGCCGCTCTTTCAGAAAATTACGTGTTGCAGTCTTAATTGCGATGGATAGCAAAAGCACTTCTTGTAATCATAGTAATTCACAATTTTAATTAGTGGAAAACAGTCCCTTTACTCTTAAATGTGCGCGCTATAGTTAATTGTCCCTACATTGCCTCTTGGAAGTTTTCAAGCACCTAATGTGGTTCTGCAAATGACAGATTTTTACTATGGCATCTTTGTTTAATGAAAATCGTTAAAAGACAGAATTTGTGCAAATTCTGCATGATTTTTTTTATATAGATTCTGGCACACTTGAGAAAATAAAATTAGCTAAATAAAAAGCGTTACAGGTGAGTACACAAGGGAACCGTAGAATTACTCAGCTCAGTCAATGAGCAGCGTGAAATCAGGCATGAGCCTCTCAGTGTTCATATTGATGTAAGACAGTATGTTATGCCCTGTCCGAAAGACGTGCTGTTTGACGAGGGTTATAAAAGCAGTGGAGACCCCTGATTAACCTACAGATGTTGCTGATTAAGGTAGCATCATCTAGATGTGGATGTCATTTTCCCAAAGAGAAACAATAAGAGTCAAGATGTTCTCCACATCCAGTGATCTGCAGGCTTGCCTTTCCCACGGTGAAATCTGTGTTTGTACTTGATTTAAGCAGAATATCAACACCATCATTAAGTCTCCAAGAACGAAACCTCAGCCCTAAATAAGAACATTGTTGCTCATTGTAAGGTTGCAGTTATGTAGGCCTGTAGGTTTCTGAAGGAATGTTCTGGGTGAGAGATGCTTTCGGAAACAAGTGCCACGCTCAAAAACTGCTTGGAAGGAAACTAATGTTCCCTTCCACCAAAATAACCTTGTCATAATTGTGGAGCGTGGTAGAGTGTGTTAAGATCTGGGGCGATTTCCCCGATGCCTGAGGTCCCCTGTCTTACCTTACCTTGTTATAGATGTGCTAGGCGCTTGTCGTGAGCAGCATCTCTAGTTTTCAACCCATTACGCTATTTGCAGTGTGAGCGAGTTTTGAAACCCAAGGGTTTTAAGCGTAAAGCTGTAACTATGCGCTCAGCCGCTTGAAAGGCAGCCTAGCCGGCTGCTTCATTAAGGGTCGAGCTTGTGAGCTCTGCTCGGAACCCTGTGTGTGAATGCCCTCACTGGGCCCTGCTGGTCTACACTGAACTTCCTACATGTCGATCATTGTTTGGGTCTCTCCTATAATCCCATTTACCTCATTTAAAAGCGCACAAGCTCTCCTTTTCGCGAAGTTCATGGCATCTGCCTTGCTACCAGATTTACACTGGAAATGTATTCTGAAAATTACAGGTTTCTTATTATATCAAATATTATACAGTGAAGAAAATGAACCAAAGTAATATAAAATTTGAAAAAACAAAGAAAAAGGAGAAGAAATGTCCGCTGAGTGCTGTGTCATGTACTCAAAATGGGTGTCGCATACTGTAAGTCATGACATCTATGTGCTTACCATGCCATGGGACACATTTACGGATTAATGATGTGTCCCGTGTTTTACAAATGCGTATCATGTAACCTTAAGAATGGTTTGTCTCTTTTTTGTCATTGTAAAGTACCAGATGACCTCCCCGAATATTTTATTTGCTCGACTTGTCTAAAAAACCTGACAATGCAGGCAGACATAATGTTGATTGAGATTTTTCAGAAGAACTATCCAAAAATACAGGCATTTCGCAACCCTGGTGACACGTTGCGCAGGCAGTCGAGCAGTGAAATCAGGGAAGCCCAGCCAGGAGTACGGGAAACGAGGTTTATTCACCACGAACATGCCAACACAGGAACAGGTAGCACGAACATCATTGACAAGTCTGCCGGGCATTACGCTGATACAGACTAAATACACCAGACAGGCAGGCAGGAACAAGCAACAGGTGAGACCAATCAGGGAAAAACACTCATAACAAGGTGGGCTTGGCACACACGAGGATCGTTCGGAGTTTTTTTTCCAACTTTGTACAACGGTTTAAACTGTGCATGCTTGAATATTATATGGAATCGGGACACCAGAGCAGCCAATCAACTGCCAGTCCTCTTCTGCCCAATGAAAATTGATTTCCTTTCTTCATGATCTGAAATGGCTGTCGTGTGATTATTTTGCATGAAATTTTCTGTTCATAAAGGGTCAGATTGAATAATTGCGCAGGTAAACAAGTCAGAATATTGTACCTTTCGAAAGTTAATGGTAAACTTCTTTGGTTCTGTAAACATCCTGATAATTTGTGATTTTCTTATTGATCCTGGGTTGACAGCTTTTATTAATTCTATTTTATCGATCAACTCAAATCAAATCCAGCAGGCAACGCAACAGTGATGCTGTGATATATTGAACCATAGCTTACCACTGGCAGCCAGTTATTGCCGTATCTGACATGAGTTCACGATATGCTTTTCCCCTATTTTCTGTCGTTCTTGGAAAATAACACTGTACATAACAAGCATGTAAGCTGGATGGTAGGCCATGCCATTACACTTTCTCCACATCTTCTGCAAACATCTTGACCTCCTGGGCTTTAACTTTGCAGCTCTTTTTTCCCTGTTGTTTTTCTGTTCATATTGAACCACAGTGTCTCTGGCTGGTCCGCCCTCCAGTTTCATTGATAGCTTTCTATACAGTCAGGATAATGGTGAGACAGTCCTCAAGCCCCTTGAGATCTGCAGCAGAATTCATGACTCAAGGTCTAGAATAGCACAAAGCCTTTCAGAAACACAGTAAAACTACAGAGAGAACTATCGCTCTTGATTCATTTCAGTTCCTCACCATTATTTTCTACCAATTCTACCTGAACGCAGAAAAATGTCCTCCTGCAGAACTTCACTAATGGCTTGAAATGTACATGGAATTAAATGGAAATGAAGGAAAGATTCTTAAAACTGACAACTTATGGACTAGATCAGACATCATGATGTACATTCAGAAGGGTTTTAAAGGGAATATATTCTTCAAAAAATGGCAAGACTCTTTGGAACCACTCTCTGCATATAGTTCCATGACGATGCATTATTTGCATCCTGCATTACTAGCTGGATAATAGACCTTATACTCAGTACACAATGACATTTTCTTTTTTTAATACATTTTATGTAGAGATAACACATTGGCCATTATATAATGTTGAATGCAGTATTTCTTGAGCACAATAGCAACATTTCTTGCCAGAAAGGAACTGTGTGCAGATTTTTATATATTTGGGTTTCTGGTGAACTTGAAGATGGGTTTTAGAGGAACAGAGAAGGTTATCATACTGACAAATCGGTGGGCGGGTCACGTAATGGGTACATTGTAACCGATGGATCGTTAGTGGTGCCATTTTGCCTGGGGATGCTTGAAAGTCCTGGTGACCTTCTCCTGTCACGGAGACACTGACATTCTCATCCACCGCTTTCCCATTTTACCAGCATTAAACACTTGCTTCATGTGTAAGTTGTCAGTTATGTTCCACTGCAGACACTTGGGGAAACCTTTGTTTGGTCTGCAATCTGTGAAAGGCAGCACATTGCTCCAGGTAATTCCAGCTTGTACAGATCATGGAGGCTTCACCAATTCAAGGCACTGATCATTTTCCTCTGCTGGAACATTCTGCCAATGACCTTTAACCTGCTTTCATTATTACCTTTAACAAGTAACATTTGTCTTGGATCTCACTCTGAGTGTGTGTATGCGTTTGTGTGTGTGTGTATTATGTTTATATTACATTGTGCCATCCAAATCTCCCCCACAATGTAATAATTTATTTTGACATTGTGCGGACCATTTTTCAGGTCCCCACAAAGATTTGTGAATGCAATCCAAAAATTTTTAACGTCAAAAGTCTCATATTTAGCTTGGTCAGTTACAGTTAAGGTTAGGGCTGGGTAGGGGGTGAGGACATGTTGGGATTAGGGTCTTCCCCATAGAAATGAATGGAGAGTCCCCTCAAAGATATAATTACAAACCTGTCTGTGTGTCCTGTCCAGGGTGTACCCCATCTTTAGGCCCTACAGTATGCTGCCACCGCTGAAGACCCCCCCATTTAAAAATGGATGGAATTAGAAACTATTATCCTAGTATTAGCAGTAGCATAGGATACTGGGTTTGGGTAAGCACTTGTGTTTCCATGACGACTGATGAATTGTCCCGCACCCGGGGCTAACCCAGTTAACAGTTCACGGGTGTAGTCGTTCTGCTGCTGTGCTCACTGTCCTTGTTTAAAGGCTTAAAGTCACCTTTTCCTCTGTTTCATGTTTCTTTTTCTTAAAGGCTTCCCATATCTCATCTCGAGTGGTACACATTCCCCTCATAACGTTCCACCCAATTCCTGTGTCAGTGCATTCATCCTCATCACCTTCATCACCGCACTCTGCAAACGGACGCCTAAACACGGCCCTGGCCGCTCAGTGCTTGGGCTTTTTGTTCTGCCCCAGACGCCATACTGCCAGCAATAACTCATACTCCCCCACCAAGGACGGGCATGCTGTCTCTGTCCAAGCAAAACCACAAACACCAATGTTTCCATTTCCTTCTGGAAATGACACCCACTGTCAGTAGAAACTGGGAACGGTTCTCTGTTTCAGTGTGGAAACGTGATTGTGTGTGTTTGTGTTCGTGTGTGTGTGTGTGTTTGTGTTTGTGTGTGTGTGTTTGAGTATGTGAGGTATTTCTGTATGTAGAGGTGCTTCAGCAGGGGTAAGTATGTCCATCCCCAGCCCACCCCGGATTTTTCAAAAGCTATAAAGCTGGTTAGCAGAACATCCTGCTTCAGCATCTCCCAAATAAGGAACACATTTATTTCATATTTAGTGTCTCAATCATGTGTGGCCAACAGGAGACCCCATGCACATGTGTGGTTTGAGTGGTGGCAAACACCACCAATGATTTGGGGAAAATATCAATGTTCAGGAAGGCAGCAGGCGGACTCCATGCTCTCTGCGTGGTATGGCGGGATTCCCTCTGCGCGGTATGGCGGGATTCCCTCTGCGCGGTATGGCGGGATTCCCTCTGTGCGGTATGCCGGGATACCCTCTGCGCGGTATGGCGGGATACCCTCTGCGCGGTATGGCGGGATTCCCTCTGCGCGGTATGGCGGGATACTCTCTGCGCGGTATGGCGGGATACCCTCTGCGCGGTATGGCGGGATACCCTCTGCGAGATGACTAAAGAATAGCGACAGTAGAGCACGTGAGAAAGCCAGCTCTGCTTCCCATCATGGCGCAGCTAATAAACAGCATTGCATTGTGCTGTAGTTGCAGTGGCCAAAATCCCTCCCGGCACAGGGTGGCACTGGGTGGTTCCTTTTCATGACACGTTGGAAAACAGAACATCCAAAACATAAAGATAATCTAAAAACAATATGCTGGCGATTAGACGAATAAAAGATGGTTGCCAGCGGCAACAGAGTTACGCAATGGTCTGAGAAGGATAAGCAACTCCCAGAAACTGAGCTTTCATGCAAATTTCACTGCGACAATTCCCCAGATAAGAGAGGTCACGTGTAGGTAAGGTGGTAAGGTACGTGGGTTTCACACACAATATATTCCGTCAGTTAGAGATGGCGATAAAATGGGTACGCTGGCTATAAAACGCAACCGGCATGCCGACAGAATGTATAAACACTCAATGGACCATGGATCTACCAGAGAGCATCACCCTCCACGATCTCCACCCCTGCATCACTTCCATAAAATGCGCCTATCGAGTGCCCCTTAAGGATCTATGTTGTAACCATGGTGATTAATGAGCACATGTAAGCTAATCTGGTGCTCGCCGGGCACGCAGACCTCACCCTTTTACCACCGTCTGAATGTGAGACGCACTAATGTACTCGAGGTCCTTCAGAAAACCGCGACGCTGCAATGCTGCACGCTGGGGAAATCGCATTAGGAAAGGAGCTATATGCTGCTACGCCGAACTGGAGGCTGTCCTCGACTGTGCCTCCCCTGGCGCTGGTCGCTTGAGGAAGCATGCCTGCATCCTGCTTCCCGCCACGTTCCAAACAACATTGCTGAATTGGATCTGTGTAGAAGATTATCTCATCAATTAAAAAAGGGCGGAGATGCATTGAGTGTGTCAGGGACCTGATGTTAAAAATGCAGCTGTTTTCCCCTCAGAGAAAATCTCATGTTTACTTCAGGAAAGACTTAGTGATGAATTACTCATAAGGATTAAGTTCTGTGGACATAGCTGTTAACAGAATTATAACATCTGATTGAATTTATGGCCTGTTTACCCATAATGCTATGGGCTAGTTTGGGTTTTCATGTTGCTATTTATGTCGCTTCAGGATCAGGAAAATCAATCAATCTTCAGATCGATGTGTGTCAGAGCTTATCAGTCATGAGGCACTAATTTTCCTCCGGCACTTCTTTGAGTCACTGTTGTGCCAGGGTTGCTGAAGAGTTAATGATATTTCTTTGTTTAGGACCAAGATATGGACTATTTGAAGGATGGCTCCTGTCTGCCATATCCCATCATGCACTGCCAGCCAGTGGTAGAGCTAGGCAAGCCAAAACTAACCAAGCTGATTGACTAGTTCGAGCGCTCAACGGATTTTCTTGCAGATTTGCAGGCCGCTGTTGTCAGCTCAATGTCAGACTGGTGCCTGAAAGAAGGTCGCTCATTTCGACTCGTTTGAAAACTTGTCAAGGTTTGTCTGCTGTAAACTGTGCACCTCCCTGACATCATGCTCAGCGTCAGAGAAGGTTTTGCTGCGTGGGATTGGCTCGAGAGCAACAGAGAAATTGTCAAAGAGTCTTTTTTGGGAAAAGACCATACTTCTAAACTTAATCAAAACAAATAAAGCTATTGCCTGTGTCCTTTTAAAACTTTTCTATTCAGAAATATAAAAAGAACTTTCTATTTAAAATGAACTCTCTATTTACATACTCTTTTTAAAACATATTTTTATGCATAATACAATATTTAAAACCAAAATAGTTTTTACCTGTTTAAGTTCATTTCTCATCCATTATTTATCATACTCATCCTGAAATATCTACGTGTCTGTGTGTGTGTGTGTCTGTGTATACAAGTCGTAAAATGAATACTGTTACTGAAAATTCAGCCAGTTGGTTCCAGTATAAAGTATCACTTTTAATATAAAAATACAACTCAGCACAAAGACAGGTAACAATGTTTTAATCTTTTATAGAATCTAGCATTTCAAAATTTTGTAGGCTTCATGCCATCTGTCTCTGTGTTAGTATTGCCTTTCATTTGCATGCTTTACATTGACGGATATCGATTGTGACTCGCTCACTGTTCAGCATGTCAGAACACTCACATCCAGCGAGGACGAATACACACTAATGCCTTCTGAACCGAGAATTACAGGATGCGCGCAAACTCATCAGAAAGTCTTTACTGACCATCAGATATTTTCTTATGCAAAGTGCTCTGAAGTACCATAGACCATAATGCAATTTATAAAAGTGCCTTTGTAAAACACTGCACAATCACCATCGACACTAATATGAAATATGTAAGTGTTCCTTAATGGCTTAGTGGTTGTCAGCAATTTGCTGGTTTCTAATGTATCTAGTAGATCTATGGTCTGGGTCGTGAGTGGAGAGAGGTTGGAAAAGTGTCTTTAAGAAGCAATGGTTCACAGTGTGCACAGTGAGCACCCAGTTCGCTCTATGCGACATGGATGAAGGGGAGTCACTGGCCAGGACAGAAGTAGGACCTTATAGAGGGGAGGGTGATGTGGTGCTACACTTACCATAATCTATGTGTAAGATTTAGGTATCTGTATCATGAAGCTGTGCTCAGCCAAGGCAGGACTCGGGACCAGCCAGGGTGTGTCCCGCCCAGAAGTTTCTGAATATCATACTCAGCATTTATTACACAGCCAGATTAAGAATACAATCCGGTCTTAATACAAGACTAATATTTCTGCGAGAATGTATGCACCTTAATATCTCTATAGTTAAGGTTTATCTTCATAGCGGAGGAAATGGTTGACTTCCATTTTAATTCTGTGCCTGATCTCTGTGCTTATATTGATTTGGAGACCATAAGAAGTACATTCAAATTTTTATTGAAGTTTCCTCCCTCCTCCCCAATCCGTAAGTGTGTCACCCAGCTCTACATCCAGGATCCATGTAACCCCAGCGACACACAGACTGTGTCGCTATGGGGATTGCACACAAAGGAGTAGCTAACACTTTGATACTTACACTCCAGATTTCCCAAGGTGCCCAATAAAACAGCAGATAGAATTCTGTTTATTTACATCTTTAAAAATATAATACATACTTCAAGAATTCCCAATAGAATGTAGTTAAGGAAAGATACCTGTATGTTTATGATCCTGGCAATGGGCACCAGGGGGCGCTAGGCCTTACATGACTGTTTTATTTTCCCAACCCCAGGGACAGCTACTGTAGTCCATCACTTGTGCTTGTGTTACAGTATAAATAGGTCAACAAGTAATCAACTAGGTCATGTTTATGCCTGTTATTCCTTCGTCTGTTAAGTGGGCAAATAGTAAAATGCTATAACCCTACTGAGCATCTACTAAACTATAGCTAGCTATAATTTGTTCAGCAGTTCTTCTGTGAAATTGAAACAATGCAATATAGCCTTAATTATGTTGGTAGGAAGGCACAGAAGTGTAAAAAGAAGAATGTGGGCAGACTTCATGACCTGCATATTTTGGTTTCGAAATTCGACCTGTGACACGCTGGCAGAAGTAGCACAGACCAGATGCTAAGACCTACTTGGAGTAAAAATGTCCCAAAAAAAGGGTCAACAAGTCTGTCTGTTGGTGCAGGTGTAAGAATGGGGCCTTGTGCCCATGTGTGGACAGAAAAGGGCGGAGGAATCGTAAGTAGAAAAGTCCATGGAGCAGAAGGACTGTTCATAATGAACCAAGCCTGAGAATTCAATATTCCCAGAGATAACTATCGATCAACATTGTCTTTAGGTTGGCACTATCACCAATGCAGTGGCCATTATTGTCCTGCACAAGCAGAACTGGGGATGGCAAATTCCATTGGGGGGGGGGGGGGGGCAGGGGGTATAGGTAAGAACGGGGTCAATTACAGAAATGGCGTCAGTTAAAGTTGCCAGTGATTTTTTTTTATTGTCAAATGCACATAAACAGATAAACATGAAAAAAT
>JABFDZ020000047.1:1863016-1880916 GCA_019775955.2 Pollimyrus isidori | reverse complement strand
TACGCATATATGCAGCATATATATTATCATATATATGCATATATGCTGCATATAGGTTTCATATAAGCGCATATATCGTCATATAGGTTCTTTCCATGTGGGAAATGATGTAATTTACCATTTTAAAGAAGTGAAAACATTTTTTTTATTCATTAGTTTATTAAAATAATATAAGAATTGATTTATATAATTTACAATATATGCATAATAATATTATTAACAATTATTACATAATAATAAAAATCATAAGTAATGAAAATGAGACAGACTTGCATATTCGGAACCATGTTCATTAGCTAACTGGACTGACTAGGTCATTTTTCATTGGTGAAAAAAAATTGCGGCTAAAGCTGGCTGCCGTGAAAAGCACTCTTCTAACGTAAATCTCTGACACAGCCACAGTTTTAGCAAGGAAACGAGGGAGAGGTAATCAGAACACGCTGCCTTCCCTAGGAGGGTCACGCTCGAGTACATCGGCTAACAGTCACATGATTCCTAATGCATGCCGCTCATTACGCCTTTAAGTGGATTACACTCTGAATAATGCAGAATCCGAAATCCCATCCGGAAATCGTGGCTGTGTTAAGTGCGATTTAACAACGGCTCCGAGGGTCTGGGAGATATTTCCCAGAGAAGCGTGAGGAACTGTGTGAGTGACGCACTTTAATGAGTTTAATGAAACACTTCCATAAAAAGCTATTAAAATTTGATGTTTGCTAAGCTTGCGCTCACAGGGAATGGTAACTGTATTTTACTTTTTCAAACAGAGCTTTTTTATTGCCAGTGTCACGATATTAGTTATTGGTTACCTCAGCTCACCTGCTCCACCAGGATAAACAGATTGCATCGGAAATAAATATATTCTGCAATTACACTTTGAATTCCTTGAATTCCTCGACCTTGGAAATAAAGTATGTTGATTTGCTAAGTCATGCGAGTTTGTGAGGTATTTTCATCTCTGCACTGCCTTTCCAGCAAAGCCTCTATCAGCCAGTCAACAAGATCTATGCCTTTCATTAACACTTATACGTGAAATTTTCCAGTTGTGTCAAATTTCTGACACGATCTTGAACTCCGGGAGCTGTGATGGAGCTCACCTTAAAGCATTCATTTCTATCCGCTAAGGTTGTTTCAACCTAAGTCAATCCATAAACATGGTGTTTTGATGATGTTCTTCAAAATTGATGTATGTTGCCTACCAGTAACACAACAAGGGCACTAAAAGGCAGAATTTGAGTATTATGTATGTTTACCCTGGTGCCACAAGTAAAGAAAAACACAGTAGTTGGGAATTATGAATGGTTACCAAGGTGCCAGAAGTAAAGCAAATATAAGTACCAGATGGGAAATCTAAAGTTTTACAAGTTGGAATGAAAGTCAGTTAGGTTATCCTTACTAACCAAAAGTGTAAAGTAAAATAAAACAGGAGAGGCCTTGTTTTCCATGGTCTGGTTAAGAACACTGCTGTATCTGATTATTACAGACCTGTGTGTCTAATCCCCAGAGTGGACACTTGAGGCTTGTTGGATAGTAAACAACGAGAAGTTTTTGCATTATGAACAGAGGCAGCAGGGCAGGAAGGCAGCTGAACAAACAAGAGGAGCATTATCAGCCACTTAAGTAGATTCAGACTGCTAACTTCTGTCTTTGTGCAGACAGACGGAGAAAGACGTGAGGATTTTGGCAGTGATGAGCGGTTTTTGCTTATTTAAGAGGCACCTAAGGTGTCTGCTGGTGGCATGAAGCCAGGACAGCTGCTGTCTTTGCCTGGAAAATTCCATAGGCAGACAGTAGCTGCTGCTGGACACCAGCCAGCACTGCGTGTAACGGCTGCTATTCCCGTTAAATTGATTTATGATTTATTTATGGCTGAATTTTTACTGAACATACAACGGCTGCTTATACAAACTCTTTTTTACAAGTGAACATTTGTCCCACAGAGAATTTACAGGTTTAAAGACAACAATTGAAATAGCCATGGCAATGGTTCTGTACCATATATCAAATTGAGCAAATTATAATTACATTTCTTTACATTATTCTAATGAGTGTGAAAGTGTTTCTCCATGTGAGCATCTATGATTAGTATGTAGTAATACAGTAAATGCGTGCGCACTGCTGGTATTTATGATGTTTTTGAAGCATCATAATTTGTATTTGTGATGTTGTGTTCACTGGGTAGGTGTTGGATGACCATGTAGAGTCATATTTTTGTCGCAAAGTGTGACTAATTACTTACTGTGTGTATATGAGAAACCCTGGAATCTTAAACACTCCTGATTAATGTACATTATAATCTACATATTTTCACATTATTTCAGATCACAGGGGGGAAAATCATGTCCTTTCTTGTCATAACCAGAAAAACAGTTTTGTTTTACACCTCAGTTCATCTAAGCTGTTTCACATTGACCTTTGTACCTAAAGAAATCCAGAATTAAGCCCCCCATGAGGCAGCTGTTAAAAGCACTAAATGTCAGCGCCGCTCTTTCCGGAATTTCGCCTGAATGTCAGCAAGAAAGAGTGAGGCCTCAGCATTGGCAGCCAGCGTAAAGGAAGCGGAATGAAGACGGATAGTGTGTCAGAATGGGAGCTGCTGGATTGAATAGCCAGCCACATCCGCTGGGGTCCCGTTTAGGGCTCGGCTCCTCGCTCCTGGCTTTCTGTGGCGTGCCGCACCTTCCCGGATAAATACCGTGGGCCAAACTTTTGTACTAAGCTTCTGTTGGGGGTGTTAGGCCTCATAAATATGCACAAACACAGCAACTGACCCAAAAGCACTGCTAGGAAGATACATCATGGACCACAGCGGTGTTAGAAATGTGATAAAAGCGACTGTCTCGCTTTTCCATTTTTAATGAAATGCATCTCATTTTTATGTGAACTGTGGGGATTCCTATTGTTTAATTACTCTGGGCACTTTGATATCGCATATAACCAGTCTCTGAATGTGGCATTATCATAGAAATGTGGCTGCTTATGTTTCACCCCCAGCTAGCATACTTCAAGGCTGCTTCTTATTTTACTTTATTGACCCATAAAAGTGAGAAAAGGCAACAGAGACCCATGCGTGACAGCATGCAGATATGACACCAAATGATCTGTCACCAAATGAAGAGACAGGCTGCAGAAATTCACGCTGATGGTTTTTTGCGGATAAATAAGCAATAAGACAACAGCTACACAAATATGTGAAATATCCCTTGAAGGCCACAGCGCAGGTTACAGTGCAGATCACAGTTCAGATCACAGTGCAGGCCACAGCGCAGGTTACAGTGCAGGCCACAGTACAGGCTACAGTGCAGATTACAGTGCAGGCCACAGCGCAGACCACAGCACAGTCAATGCAGGCTACATTGGAGACTATAGCACAGGCCACAGTGTAGGCCACACTGCAGATTACAGCACAGGCTACAGTACAGAGCACAGCACAGGCCACAATGAACACCACAGCACAAGCCACAACACAGGCCACAGTGCAGGCCACAGCGGAGGCTAAAGCGCAGATCACAGTGCAGGCCACAGCACAGGTTACAGTGCAGATCACAGTGCAGGCCACAGTCCAGGCCACAGCACAGGCTACAGTGCAGACCACATCACAGGCTACAGTGCAGATTACAGTGCAGGCCACAGCGCAGACCACAGCACAGTCAATGCAGGCCACATTGGACATTATAGCACAGGCCACGGTGTAGGCCACAGTGCAGATTACAGCACAGGCTACAGTGCAGGCTACAGTACAGAGCACAGCACAGGCCACAATGAACACCACAGTGGACATCACAGCACAAGCCACAACACAGGCCACAGCGGAGGCTAGAGCGCACATCACAGTGCAGACCACAGCGCAGGTTACAGTGCAGATCACAGTGCAGACCACAGCACAGACCACAGTTCAGACCATAGCATAGGCTGCAGTATGACATGCGACTCTGCTGAACCTTCACTCCTCTACACGTGTCTAAACATCCCCGTTTAGCCTCTCTATCACTCTCCTGTGGGAATTGGGCGGGGGGGCAGATCTCCTTAATAAAGCTCTGTTGTTAATACTGTTTGCTCAGGAGCTGGACAGATGAGATAAATAAACCGAGTGATTTAATGTTTCCTTTGTGTTTCCCCCTCATGGCCGCAGTGCGACACCCTCTCCTCGTTTGAGGGTAGGAAGGGACAGTCCCTGTGATTATTCCGGTCGTACTTCCCAAGGCTCCGTCCCCCCCATCTTGCTCAAAAAGGCCGAGCGTCTCAAGGTCGTGTTAATAGACGCTGGAAATGAGATAAAATTGTACGCCGGTGTCCTGGCAAAGCAGCTAAAGCCCATTGCTTAAATAAATTCCCTCATTACTGCTGGCTGGCCTTCCCTGCCCGAGGCTCTATCAGCAAAATAGAAATTCAAATTTAACATATTTATCATGTAAAAGTCTTTCTATGTACCCTGATGCAAAACTGAACACCATCATTTAACAGCAACACTCAAAGGCAGAATATGAAACATTCAAATTGTCGTGGACAAAAAAGCTTACTAATGAATATACAGTGGTACCTCGGTTCTCAAACTCACTAGAACTCCAATTTCTTGTAAGTCGAACAAACCAGTTTGACCTGGAACTCAATCTGAATATCAGAAGTCGAACCGTGAACGCTGACCTAATATAAATTGTACGCGCCAAGAAACGACTCATACTACAATGCAATTCTTACTTGAATGCCTTCTTCACAGAATGGATGATTAACCAAATAAAGCAGCGCAACATTACAGTAACTAACAAAAAAAAAACCACTAACTTACGTGTGCTGTTAGAGCTTTTATTTATTTAAACTTTAATTTACCAGGTAAATTAACTGAAAACCAGTTGTTACTGCTTTACGTGATATTTAGGAGAAATACCAAATTATGCATCGAAACCGCCCTGGATAGAAACGTCATGCATGTATCTAAACTCTTCAGCCAAGAAGGGCAAAGATGTGTCGATATAGAGGCAGTTCCAGTTTTTGCAGCCGGGTGAGAGGTCGCAATGCATCTAACTGTAATATATTGTGTCAGGATAAGAATGCATTGCTTTAAGCCAGCACCGTGAGCAAATAGAACGCACCCAATGACCGGACTGGGGAAACAAACTGAAATGCAGACTTAATACAGAGGACTAAAGACAACAACCACAAACAGCTGATCACATGGGGATCCCAAACAAGGTTAATGAGAGGGCGTGGAACACAGAAGTAGCGGACGATAGGGGCAGGACAGGGGTAATGTTGGGATAATATCTTAATCGTTCTGGAAACCATTACGAAAAAATGCTCTTGTTTTTTCCTGTTCATTCTGTGTTTAAATGCTAAAATAAATAAATAATAATAAAAAAACATATCTAGGTGTAATTTTGGGGTGGCCGGGAACCAATTAATTGGTTTCCCATTATTTCTTATGGGAAAATTTCAATCAGTACTCAAACTTATTAGGATTCGATCCGGAGTCTGAACAGATTAAGTTCGAGAACCAAGGTACCAATGTATATTAAATGTAGTGCAGAAATAACCAAATATAAATATATTAGAGGGCTAAAGTTCTTTTCCGCATGGTGTCATGATAATGAGTCAATGAGTACTGATAACTTTACAGCATGGCGTTATGACGATCCATATTTCACTGTAACCCTACAACCAACTGTCAATGAGTAACGATAACTTTACAGCATGGCTGTGACGTACCGCGTCGTCTGTCCTGTTCCAGCCTCTCGTGTGCCACGCCCACCTTGCCCTTCCCTTCCGTGATTACCCCAGTGTTTGCACCTGAGAGGCGTTGCCGCTCGCCAGTCCTGTATCTTGTTCTTTGTATTTAAGTTTGCGCCAGCGTCTGTTCTGGCAGACGCGGCATAAAAGTGTTTATGTCCGTATGTGCCGTGTGAGAATAAAACCCCGTCTGCTTTTGGCAATCCTGCATGTCCGCGCCTTTCGTCCTCCCTGCACGCACTACGGAACATCACAGTATGCCGCGTCTCCCCAAAGACACGGAGCAGCAGACCGAGCCCGAGAGGCTCAGTCTGCTGCATGACTTCGTGTCACTGCGATGCCAGCCGGAGGTCCTCTGGAACGACGACGCGCTGGACCTGGCTGACCGCGGTGCTGCCCTCCTAGAGAAGGAAAGCCCAGCGGGTCAGCAGTACCCGCTAACCCGGGCGCGCAAGCTCCTCGTCCGCCTTCGCCAGCTCGCTGAGGAGGAGAGGGGGAGACACGTCGGACGAGAGCCGGAGGAGACGGGGCTGTTCCTCCGCGCCTACTGGCTCTCCCCAGCGAGGGAGAGCATGGACGAGCAGGGGCTCTCGCCACCGACCTGGGCAGAGCTCGCCGTATTAGGGGAGGAGACCGATGAGCGGTCGCCTGTCGCTCTCTCTCTCCCGACGGATGCAGCCGCCCAGAGCGCATCCACGCCAGTCGCAGCCGACGAGAGACCAGGGCTGTCCGCATTCGTTAGGGAGGACGTCATTGCCACCTGGGACGGCCTCCGCGGTGTGCTGCGACCACCGCTGGAGGCATATGCCTATCGGCCCGCCCACGTCTCCGGGAGATTGGTCTGCCAGGTGAGCGACGCGCTCCCGTGGATCCCTGTCTCCTGCAAAAGAGCAAGGCTCGCTCGGCAGGCATCAGACCTGACCCCACGGGTGCTGGATGAGAGGGGCTGTGAGGCGCTGCAAAGGACTGCCTCCCCCCCCCGAGCGCATCCTCGCCCACAGCCGCATCGTGCGCATCCTCGCCCGCAGCAGCATCGTGCGCATCCTCGCCCGCAGCAGATGCATCCGCACCAGCCGCGTGCGCAACGGGCGCATACGCGCCAGCTGCCGCTGCCCAGAGCTCAACCGAGCCAGCCGCCTCCGCCCAGAGCTCGACTGAGCCAGCCGCCGCCGCCCAGAGCTCTACCGAGCCCGCCGCGGCCACTCCAGAGCCCACCACGCCTGCGCCCTCGGCCCCGGCCACCGCTCCAGAGACTCTGTCCGTCGCAGCTTTGCCTGCAGCAGCCTGCCCCGAGGCTGCGTCCCACGCAGCCGGCCACGAGGCTGCACCCCACGCAGCCGGCCCCGAGGCTGCAAACCCCGCAGCCGGCCCCGAGGCTGCAACCCACGCAGCCGCTCCGGAGGCTGCCGTCCAGGCGCACTCGCCCGCCTCTCCGGAAGCTGCCGCCCAGGCGCCCTCGCCCGCGGCCGCCGCTCCGGAGGCCATCTCGCCCTCAGCGGGTCCTTCCTGGGGGGGGGGTGTCCCGCGGCTTTCGATGCCCCTGCTAGTTCCGCGGCTCCCGCGGCCCCACCCGCGGCCCCTGCCTGTCCTGCGGTCCCGCTCGCGTCCACGTCTAGTGCCTCGGTCTCGCCTAGTCCCTCGGTCTTGCCCGTCTCGCCTAGTCCCTCGGTCTCGCCTAGTCCCTCGGCCTCGCCAGTCCCGGCTCAGCCCGCGTCCTCGCCAGTCCCGGCTCAGCCTGTGTCCTCGCCTGTCCCGGCTCCCGTGCCACCTACGATATTTATGGTCCCGGTTAGCCCAGTGACTCCGTCCACGACATGCTCAGTTCCTGTCCGTCCTGTGGCCTCTCCCAGCTCGCCTCGTCTCTCAGCCACGCCTGCCACGCCTCGTCTCTCAGCCGCGCCCGCCATGCCCCATCCTTTGGCCGCGCCCGCCACGCCCCGTCCCGCGGCCGCGCCCGGCTCGCCTCGTCCCGCGGCCTCGCCCAGCTCGGCTCAGCCCGCACTCCTAGCCTGTCACGCCCGTCCAGCCCCAGCCCTCGGCCCCAGCCGGGCCTCGTAGGCCTGCGGTGGCAGCCCCAGCTGCCCAGGTCCTGTTCAGCCCAGGACTCGGTGGCCCCGAGGAGGTCCCGGACCCTTACCTCGCTCCTCCCCTCGAGACTGAGGTGGAGGAGCTCAAGTGGGACCCCTCGGGGATTTGTTTCTGGAGCTCCTCAGACCCCAGGAGACACTCCAGGCCCCAAGGGGGCAGAGGCCGTGGGGGCTCTCGCCTCTCCGTTTCCCAGAAAGGGAGGGGCCACTTGAAGAGGGCTTGGGGCCCGCCCCTTCCAGCCTCGGCGGCACTGGGGCTGCCCCTAGCCGTCGTGAGGTGGATGCCTGTGAATCCTCCGACCTGTGGGCGCTTGCCACCTCCGGTCCCCCCAGCTACGAGGCGCGCTCGGAGGATCCCTTCGGTTCCCCTCGCTCACCCGCTCCTTTCATTACCTCGTTCGCTCCTGGTCCCTTCGGTCTCCCTCGCACTCCCAGCCCTTTTGTTTCTCCTGCTAGTCTGGGCCCTTTCGTTCCCTCTTTCTCCCCATTCCTCATCTACCTGTCGGCCTTTCCTGTTCTCTGTCGTGATTTGTCCTGGGGTCTGTCCTTGTTTCAGTTTTGTGTGTCGGTCTTGTTCCCCGGTCTTCGTTAATCTTCTGTCTGTTTTGGTTCAGTGTCGGTTCTGAGGTTTTGGGTTTTGGGTTGTCGTCCCTGTGGCCTGTTTTGTCTCTCGGTCTTGTGTCCTGGTTTGGTTTGTGATTCTGTTTTGTCTTCCAGATCCGGTCCCCCGTAGTCAGTCACTTCCGCCGCTCCTCCTAAGGTGCGCTCGGAGTGCGCGCCTTAGGAGGGGGGCTCTGTGTGAGAATAAAACCCCATCTGGTTTTGGCAATCCTGCATGTCCGCGCCTTTCGTCCTCCCTGCACGCACTACAGAACATCACAATGGCGGTTTCACCATGACTCTGCAACCAACTGTCATTGAGTACTGATAACTTCACAGCATGGTTTCCAAAAAACTTTTTTTCTCAAAATTCCTGTCCAAAAATTGGGGTGTGGGGCATCCTATAATCCGAGTTGACTTGTATTCAGGGCAATACAGTTGTCACGTTTTTGGAAGGACTAAAATTAAGGCAGGTATATGGAAAACCAAAAAGGTGGCATTATTTAGGCAAAACACCAATCAATGTTAAAGGAATGGATAACAAGGTGTCAAAACAGGGTAGATAGAATCAGGAGTGAACACAGGAGGTAGGGCAAGCTGGGAAAAGCCGGCAGTTAGAAATTACACATTTCAGGATGTTTTGGAGTTCTGCTTCACTTTACACTAGGTCTGTTCACCAAGATAAAGCTTTTTAATTTTTTTTAAGCAAAATTAAAGTTTCTTTCTTTATTTAGATTGAGTGTTTTATCAGGTTTTGTTTAATCAGAATTGAATAATTGATTGTTTTTCAGACAATTTGCATATATCTGTACAGCCCAGTGAACTACCCATGTTGACTAGAATTGCCCAGAAGCAGAAGCTGCTTTGCACTGAAAAGCGACACAGTGCCCGAACCCCCCCAAACCTCCGGTCTGCCCTCAAATGCAAGGTCGACCAAAATCTGATGGAAGACAGCGACACGTGTTTTCCAGAGAGAGTACCCTCCTTTTTAATGCCTGCCGTGGTGACGAAAGATGCGTGCCGGATTAGGGTGTGCATGCATGAAGACAGCCAGCCTCCTTGTGAGATAGGTAGCTGATTCCATCTTAAGACACCCTCCCCCCCCACTTCCCCTGTCACAACTGAGTCCAGTGCAGGGCTGCAGTCCTCTTGCAAAATCAGCATGCTGATGTTTGTGGAGGAGGTTCTGCTCTACATCATCCATTCTGCCCTCACCAGGTGTGTAAAGCAGCTTGAGAAACTTGTACTGGGGGGGGGTGTTTATTTTATGAATTCCTCATTCTCAGTTCCATTGGACTATTTCTCCAGCTTGCAAAACACTTGCAGTAGCTTGTAACCCTTAAATCAGCTTTTCACCCGGTCATAGGCTCCCATTACATGTGGTGTTCTGCAGCCGAAGTTATACTGATTGATGGATTTTTTAAAGACTTTTGAGTGGATGTGATCGACCATGAGAGATTCAGCGACCTGTTAGCAGAACAGGGAGCAGAGACATGGCTCCATGTCATCTCCCAGAAAAACAATCGCAGGTGCTTTTCATTTGTTCGTAGGTGAAGGAGGAAATGAAAATACGATTGTGATGTTGTGTATTTCTGCATTGCCTCACACACAAAATTGTAACCCTGCCGAGTTCAGTAGAAACACCAGTATCTCACCGCAACTAATTCCCAGCTGGCTCATTGCTGTGACAGAGCTGTACTCTCTACCTTTTCCACTTACGGTTTAGTGAAATCCTCTTTCCTAAAATACCTGCAGCATTAAAACATCTCTGCACACTCCTCCTGGCTTATTACAGTTCTCAGCACTTACGTATGGTATGTATACCGCCCACCTTACGCAACATGTTGTGTTTTTCTCTTCTTCCTGCACTACTTTGATGGCATGACATTTCTCCACATGATATTTTGCATTTAAATTAATTTTGTTTGCAACAAGATGGTGAAGTGGTGTAACTTGGAGACGATGTCATTCTCAGGCAGATGTCACCTACAAACACATGAATAAATAAACCAATAAATTCAGTGAATATATATTTATTAAACTTAAATTTCTATCCTAGCATGTTACTGAAAACTCGACTTTATGATTTTTGGCCGGCTTGTCTTTTTTATTCTTTTTTTAATTCTTTTTCTGTTATTAAAATCAGTATTAAAATCTGACCGTGAAATTTAATAAACAGCTAACCATTGTACTTCTGTTGCTAGATGTATATATATATATATATATATATACACACACAACAATATATACATAATTGCGTGTGGTGTATACTTTAACACATCCCACAAGACTTCTGAATATTTTTTCATAAACACTTTTTCATATCTCTAAAATAATTAGCTAGCTCTATCCAATTTAAAGATGCTTTCAATACGTACAAATTTTCATACTTCTCAGTTCTTCCAGAAGAAAAAAACAAACTCAGGGTAATTGGTTGTGTCTGTGGTCTTTTACGTATTTTTCAGATCCGAAAGCTCATTCAAACCCATTATTACCCCACAAAGATGCTCTTAAAGGCATCCTTTGTACCAACTTTATTTCCTTTTTAAGGTGAAACGTTTCTTTATACAAATCAGAGATTTTATCTTTTGTTTTATTCTATTTATCTAGTGCAAACCAGGAAGAGATATGAAAACTTGTTTGTAAATTGGTGTGATTTTCATTCCTGTACGGTACCTGGAGCAGGGAAGTCTGGAAATGGCACGGGTCAGCCAGCGGGCACATTTCCGGCTCCGATACCATGATCGGTGGCTCCCCGTCACACCCACCAATGAAGGTGATGCTGACCTAGGAGCAGGGTGTCTGGCTTCACGGCGTCACAGATAGATATACAGCTTAACGAGGCAGTTTGAGGCAAAGTGACTTTGTTTTGCTGGGGATCATTAAACATTTAGACCTTCCAGTGTTAATCCACCATTACTAGAATGAGATAAAACTGTAAATCCAGGGAGTGATGAAATGCCTTTGGCTGTGAGATGCGCAGCATCGTGCTTTAAATATGTATGTATATGCAGGTTATTTGTTGATATCCTACATGTGACCTACATACCTTTGAAGAGTTCTGAGATTAAGAGGTTGTTCAGCCAGGATGTTTACCATAGCCTCAATGGTTATCGAAACACTAATGTCCTCAAGTGTCGACTGTATCAAGGTGCCAAGGACACTGACATTTCTACAAACACTATTTTTTCTCTGTAGCCCATGTCTCCACCCACCTACAGACCTTTATTGTTTTCTGAGAGCTGGGCATCCCCCCCACTATTACCCCTGCCCTGGCTGTGTCCTGTTCCCAGTCCTGAATATTGATGCTGTGCTTCCATTGGGTGGACAGTTTATTTCAGCCACCCCACTGGCCAGTTGCCATTTAACATTTTTGAGGTTTAATTAGACTGAAAGAGAAAAGGCGGGAAGAACTGATCGAATGGTACAGACCATCAAAAGAGTCTGTTGTTTCAGCTTAATTACACAGTAAGCAAAAATTAATGGAGCTCGAGCAGGAGCAAAGACGGCAGTATAGACCACAATGAGGTTCCCTTAACCTATGGCTCTATTCCCAGCCATGTTTCTTGGAGCGTCACGGTCAGTGAGTTAGGGTTACATTTTATTGGGTCCCCTCTTGAGTTATGATCTCAAATATGCAAAACATTTTCTGACTTATGGTCTCTTTTTATTATGCTGTTTATGTTTTGTGATTTATATGATGTTATTTGGATGCCTTTTGGGGAAATGCTGAGTGGGGAGAGCCCATGACAGAGAGGCAGGCAGAGAGCTGATGGATTAGTAAGCCAGTGCATGGTCAGGGTGGAAAGAAAATATGACAATCAAGTTATTGTGAACTTTGTTGGGATGAAGATGTTAGGTGGTGAAATCCGACCTAGCCATTCGGGTATGTATTTGAAATGTCTGTTTTTGTAGCTTTGGTGATAATATTTATCTGATCTGGAAACAGATGTGTCATTCTAGTCAAACAAAAAGCACATAATGGGAAAAATGAATATTTAGATATGTGGAACATTTCATAAACACGCGTTTGACTTTCTGTTACCCTGATTTGGCCATGTGCCCTAAAATCTGCATAACGTTACGCTTTACAGCTTGTCCATTAGCTCTCCATTAGGAGTCTGTTGAATTAAGCCAGGGAGTATCTACTGTGTATGTGTTACGGGTTGCGTTGGTGGTCAAGCGGTCAAGAAGCGGAGAGGAGCCAGGCAAACGGGGTTTATTTGGCAACCAGGCAACGTTAATGCCGAGTCTGCCGGAACCTACGCTAAGGCAGACTTAAATGCACAAGACAGGCAGGCGTGTAACACGAGACAGGTGAGAACAATCAGCAAAAACGAGAGAGGTAGGCGTGGCACACATGAGGATCGGATGGAGCTAGACGTAACAGTATTAATGTTTGTTTGCTGCATGATTAGTAAGAGCAGGCCTCTCTTCCCCTCGCTATCGGCCATCCAGCCGCTGTTTTTCCGGTGTGCCCCTTATTCAGATCATATCCATGGATGGCCAATCAAAGATAAATTTGGCTCAAGCTGACAGCGTGACTTGTAAGCATCTGACATCCAATCAATTTCCTCCCTCCATGAGGAAACATCCCTCTTTTGTCTGCCTGTTCTCAGAGTCCTAGTCCTAGTCGGGGGTGCTTGGTTGCTGGCGGTGTATCAAACGCGCAGCATGGCCATCCCTGAGTGTTCTCCATCTGCCTTTGCATGCCAGTTTGAAAATTTTGCAAGGTACCCCCCCACCAAAGGAACACAGTGGAATAATGGCAGGGTGTGAAAAATCAATAAAGTGCTGGTGCCTTCTAAAAGATGTCCATGAGTCAACTGGGGGGGGCACCTTTCATGGGGCGGCCTTGAAGGTGGGCTCTGCACACAGGAAATGTCAGCGCCATCACAGGTGTGTGTTTGTAGGGGGTAGGGGGGCGAGCTGTCCACTTTATTGCACGCGAGCAGGCCTCTGGGACACTGTGATCTGAAATTATCCACAGGGATGGAGCGCGAGGTACAGGCCTCTGTCAATAAGAGCAGTCAGGCCTCTCCTCTGTTCCTAGCCAAGCAGTATGAGGCCTGCACAGCTGCTTCTCTAAAGCCCCATTTAGGCCTAAATCATCTAGCCATCAGTGCCTCCCTGTCTGCTGCCATCCCCCATCTCTGCCCGTGTTTGTTTTCTCTTGCCAAGCTGCACGTTCACTTCTGAGACGTTCACATCTCTAAACGTAGCTGCCTTAATCAGCAGCGGTAAAGCGAGCGTCTTCAGGCAGTTACCGCTGTGAGTGTCTAACGAACAGCCTGAAATACGTGTGAGCTTGCCGGTGGTTCGTGCAGACAGTGGCCGGCAGTAGTGATATGCACAATGACTTTCAGAAGTTTGTCTTCATTGTGACAGGTTCCTGGGCTCCCAGGCATGAACAGGTTCCTTATGGGATATGGAGAGCCTACCTCCAGCTGTGAGACGGTCTGTAGTTGAAAGCATGCAAAACAGTAGAAATTGTTAGAAAAAAGTCCCCCATTAGTGGCCATGGACTCCCTCTCTGGAACAATCCGTCCTGGAGCGCCTTTAGCTGGCAGCTAATTCTGCAGTGCTGCTTAGGAAGTGCTAGCGGGCATCCTGTCTGCACACTCTCCTCAGACAGAATAGCATCTCCACCTCCTCCTCCGCCCCCTCCTCCTCCACCCACCATTTCCACGGCTGGCAGTAATGATACTGAACAGAGTGACAACGCTGCGGTCGCATTCCTGCTGTACATATACATCCCATATTTATTTATTGTGCGTTCTGTCACACTCTGTGGAAGACAATAGATGCCGCAAGTGCAGCATATTTCAGCCGGCAGTGCACTCCCAGAGAGGCCCTCGCGAAGTGAAAAGGGCAGACAGAAATACAGCATGAAAAACAACATAATAAATATATAAAATATTCATATACAACTCTGGAAAAAAATAAGGGACCACTATTTTTTTAAACAAACCTGCATTTTTAAATCCTGGTTTAATTGTGGCAGTGTACAAGTGTGGCTTCCAGGTCCAAGATTTCTAAGACACAAGTATACAAGAACAAGGTGAAGCATGAGACACTGAGAATGGCCAGAAATCAGCCAGGTATAGGGTGCAAGCAACGTTCTAATGCCAGAGTTGACTGTCAACGTACCCAGCAGTGTCTTATAAATCGGAGAATGACATCAAGTGACCTTCAAAAGGAATGGGAAACATTAAGTGCAGGTGTGAAGTGCACTGCTAGGATAGTTTGCACCAGGCTGCTAGAAGCAGGACCCGTAAAGGCCCATAAAGCAGGAAAGAAGCCCTTCATGAACGAGAAGCAGGGAAGAACCAGGCTAGATTTTGCAAAAATATAAATGAGTAAAACGAAAAATTATGCTATGGTCTCTTAAGTTTTTCCTGAGCTGTATATATAAATTACATAAATTGATAAATAAAACATGCACCATGCATGTATAAAAAAGACTAAGGAAAGGAATGCATGGGCATGCATTTTGGGATTGCGCCGTGTGAGACGCCCCAGGCAGCACAGCGCCTCGCACGCCTCTCCATGTACCGTCTCCCATCTGACCCCTCATGACTCGTTTCCTGCCCCCTAATCGCACTATTCATCTTGTAACCGTGCTACTGCATGTTTGATGGTGACATTGTGTGCGTCCTGAATCGTCCTCTTGGGGATTAATAAAGTTTATCTGTCTATTCATCTGCAGGACATCCAACAGAAGGTGAGTTTAGGCATGGCGGAGGATGTTCAAAATGGGGATGTCATATTAATAGTGGGCTAAACCAATCAGAGCAGAGGAATTTCTACATACTAAGTTTCGCGAGAGATGGATGGGAATAATTAACCTGCAATGCGCCATTCACCTCACCCCGCCTCCTGAGATGACCTTAGGCCACGCGCCCACACACGCAATAGTGATTAAAGAACTTCTTTTGATTGGGTGTGTTGCATGGTCATAATTGGATATTGGATAACTTGAAACTAACCAATGAGATTGCCTGTCTGGTCCCTCAGGGTCCAGGTTCCCACTCTTACCTCAGCTGTACTTGCAGTTCTCTTTGTCGTTTCCCTCCTTAAGAGTGCGCTGTGTTTACTTCACGCTTTACTACAGCTGCCTGCACTGCTCTGTAAGACAGCACCTGTCCTGTTTGAGAATATACATGTTTTAACATCCATGCTCTTTTCTCTCAGCTAGCTGCATGTGGGTGTCACAGCTGTGGAATATTCCAGCGTGGTTAGTCATCTTTCAGGGGATTAAACTGGGCACAGGTTCTGCCCCCAGCAAGTGGCCGAACGACAACGGTCATTATAGAATTATCTCAATGAACTTCTTCCACTTTCCCCAGTCTCTCAGCTGAGAATGAAATGCTCTAAGCAGATTCTTCCTCTTACATGCCAGGAGGTGTTGGAGGGTTAGGGACATCCTCTCAGGATAGGATTCTGATTGGTTTAGTGACCCATCAAATTGGACTCGCAGAAAATCCACACAGGATGGGTTTGGCTTTTGACACAGAATTAGTGAGCCCTGTGTAAGATGGTGACCGCAGAGAAGGTTCCTCTGGCTTTCGGTCGAAGAAATGCCCCCTTCTATGACGGAGGGCACGCCTGGGATACCTAGAACAGGGAGACAGGGCATAGAGAGTGTTAACAGGAAACAAGGGATGCAGCTTTGGCAAGGAAAAAAATAAAAATCTGATATGTGGGCGTGGAGGACCGGAGTCTCTGGGGTGGGGGGGGGTCCTCAGGATACGAGCAGCTTTATTGTGGGCGAGAGGGAAAGAATAACAACAAACAGACACGGTGCCAGGAAAGCCAGGAACAGGTGAATTGGCTCCAGACAATACTGTCACCTGAGTGCGCACCCCCACCTCACCTAAACTGCCGCACCCCCCCGCGAACATGACGGATGGGCTGGATTTCAGGGCAGGGTTGCATACTGTGTCCATCACGTACACACGCACACACATACACGCATGCACGCGCACAGACACACACACACGTGCGCGGGTGCGCATGAACACTCCAGCGGTTAGTGATGACACCTACTTACATGTCCCCCCCCACCCATACACCGTGCCGGCCTGTTTACTTTGCGATTAATGCGTTCTGTACCTCTTGTATTACACCCAATTAAATATATATTTTTTTTTTTTTTTAAACCCTGCTGCTACTGTAATTACATGCATTGGATAAATAATTGTCTCTCATAATGGATCTGTTAAGAAAGGGAACCTGATTTATGCCAGCAGTTCTGTTTTCATCATATCCTTTAATTTCTTGCCATACATCCTCATCCTACTGTATGCATAAACAGTGTGGATGAAAGAGGAATGATCCGGAAAGGCAGCATGGAGACGCCTCCGTGTCTGTCCATGCAGTCAGAGGAGCTGCCTGCTGGCTTCAATACCTTTCTGATCACCAGAGCTGTACTTTCCCTCTGTGTCTGTATTTACTGTACATGCCGTATATATATGTATATAACGGCACAGATAATTATGCTGCCGCTAGAAGTAGCCCCAGATGCAGTACCACGTGAGATGCGGTACTAGGATTCCCTCCTCGTCCCCGATAGAGCAGCACAGGGAGATGCATGGCTTGTGGCTTTGTTGCATACACATTTCAAACTCCTTTGAAACAGGGACATAAATGGGGCAGGGGCGAGGATAAGTATCACATTTAAGGACGAGGATCATAACCCAATGCTGGCTGTTTCCCGGGACGACGGTGGTGCCCTTAACCTGAATTGCTTGTATGAACGAGCCAGGCACACGGCAGCTAAGTAAGCCACACTTGGGCTGGAACGGTGATGAAGTTAATTACGGGATTCGCTGCTGGCGCTCATAATAACATCAGTAAAAACATGTGTTTGTATCAACAGGTAATAAAGCAGAATAACCATCCAATTGATAAATAATAAGAAAAATATTTCCATCGCTTCCACCCCACACGACCCTGGTCAGGATGAGCACTTTCATGATGGATATGTTTTGGACTCTCAGAAGCTGTCAACTTGCGCCTGGAAAAACCGAATGTACTGTAGATTTATTTGACTGGCTACAGACAGTGCTTGAAGTGGGAAAAAATAAGTGCAGGAACTCTAAATTTCCGACATTTGACATTTGTGCGGTGAAAAAAAAATGAAGTCTTTAGGATGTGTTGGTTCAAAAACTATTTTAATTTAATCATTCTTCCAAGCAATAACCTATAGGCTATTTTTTTTTCTATTTCACAAATGGAATACTGAAAAACCATTAAAACAACATGAACCAGACCAGTGTGAGAGGGAGGATATTTTAGCACATATACTGCATCCAAGCTTCTTTTCTTTTAGAATAACCAGGGGTTTTCTTTGCGGAAGTACAGAGCTTGGTCATTTGTCCAGCAGTCTGGCTCATCATTGCAAGCTGCTTCATCGTTAATCAGATCAGCTAAATCTGATTCCACATTAACTGCTGCATCTACATGTAAAGCACCTTCAGACGCACC
>JABFDZ020000047.1:1840453-1862916 GCA_019775955.2 Pollimyrus isidori | reverse complement strand
GCAGGCGGCTGAATACTCACACTCACTATTTCTTTCCTTTTCTGGGCTTCCTTTCAAAAAGAAAAGCGTTCTTTTTGCTTTATTTAGCCACGCTAGCATGGACCTCCAAAGATGACCACCACTTTCGATTAATGTATCTTTTTTATTGAGTTTTTAAGTGAACAATGCCATCATGATATTTACAGTATAAAATGCAACAGTTTGCATTGCTTCCCTAATGTGATTGGTTGGGACTCAGTGGATGCATATGATAGGGCACTGTCGTGGCTCGTGGGTGATGTAGTCTTTTATCGTTCTTGTGATATTGTCTATTCTCGGGCCACTGTCGCTGGGTTGGATCAGTTTCAGTAAGTACCGGAACGCAGAAAAATGTGGCGGAACCCAAAAGATGAAAATACAGAAGTTCCAGAACTGTGTTCCGCTGCGTTCCGGCCCACTTCAAGCACTGGCTACAGTGACAATTGGGTCTCTTCTCTGACCTTTCATGACGCTGGAGATGTTCATTTAAATATATTCAGTCCCACTTAGAAATGACTCTCTGTGCAGGGGATGAATTCTTAATAGCCGTTTATTAAACATCTGTAACCATTCTGCCATCCGCCACCCTCTTAAGGGTCCCATCATCGTAGGTGTCACACAAACGGGACTCTTTGCTCACCATCTTGCTGGCTTTGACGACAGCCTGTGACAGGCTGCTTTCTCAGCCCAATTTAGCTGTACTCAATAGAGGTGTGTTTGCAGAAATTGCTCTTGCTAATTAATTGCCATTGGTTGGTGCTACCATCCATGAATTTAGGATGTCCAGCATGTGTGTGATGAACATTCTTCAATTCAATTCAATTTATTTTTATATAGCACCTTTCACAACAAAGTCATCCCGAGGTGCTTTACCTGCATGTGTTGTGATACATTACAACATCATTAGAGAGAGTAATACAGGACAGGAAAATGGGAGAAAAGAAATTAAATAAAGAAAGCCAGATAACAACAGAGGAGAGGAACCGAAAACTCATAAGTAAGCAGAAAAAACACTTCTGGGGGTCCAAGGTCAACTGGCTGCCCGACCCTCCCTGGACCTGCTTGCCAAAATGTAGGTATTAGCTGTGATTAAGGATCAGGACAAAGTCTATCAATGAGTCAGTTTTCCACATTGGCCTGTGCAAGGTGGCCAAAGTCCAATAGGTCTGTTCTCCATGCCACTGAAGGTAACATACAGTTCGTAGATCCCATTGGGGATGTTACCCCTCTAGTATTTGAGCTCAGATGGTGACCCAGACACTTGCGAAAGCAGAGAGCATGGATGGTATTCACCAGTGAGATGACAGGACTGTTCCAAGGTTCCCATGAAAACTCCCATTTCTGTCCAACTGGCTGATTTTGCTCTGGACCAAAGCTGACACCTCAGAGGTATGGTCACCATGGCTTATTCATGCGTTGGGTGATTATCATAGCGGTTCCTCTCAAATTTGGGTCTGACTTTTATTAATAGTGTTCCTTTAGTGTTTAATATCTTATTATATATTTAACGTCTAACAAATATGAGCTTGAGAAACATACCCGGTGGGAGCCCTCAACTGACTGTGACGAAAATACAGGTCCTTGGCTCAAAAACATGACATCACTGCCGTAGAGGATTCCATATCTGAAGATGTCTACACCAATGCGAGTCAGTCTGTCTCCCTGCTTTCCTGGCCTTGCTGAAATGTCATGGTCAGTGAATGGACATGGATTCTTTGGCCACAGAGTGATGTGAGGACACCCATAGCAGACTTCTTCATCTGCAAAGCCTCCATATTCCATTTGGTGGTTTACTTGATGGTATGATTCAATCACCACACTGGTCAGGTTTCACACTCCAGGTTGGGTTTCACCATCAATTTGCTGTAATCGAATCTGATGAGCATCTCCCACGGTAATTTCAGCCAGCCAAATGTCTGAGGGTCTGACATGGTCTCACCTCTTGACTTCCTCCTTTCCTCCTTGTTCTTTTCCAGCCAGGAAATGAGACTCTTCAAGATCTTTCTTAGGCATTTCCTATGGTGGGGGGTTGATTAAGCATTTTGTCTTCATTGTAGCCCATATTTTAGCATTGCACATCTCTTTTGCTGTAGATAAATAACAGTGACCTACATGAGCGGCTTCTGAGAAGTTCATCTGCAGAACATTCCCTCAGAGTCCAGACGCTGCGTGAGGAGAATGAGACATCGTTAAAATGGCGTTTTTTCGGGGTGATGGCCAGTGCTTTGAGATGCCTGTGTTCCCTTGTCTCTCTCGTCTCCTTTTCCCCACCTTTAAATATTAATCGCACAAGGTTATCACCTCCTGATCAATCCCACACTGTTACAGCTTCACAATGAATTATTAACGCACGGCTGATAACAATCTCTGCCATCGATTCTCGCTGGACTTCCAGGTCGGATGTTGCAGATGAAGTTAACGTCTGGGCCCGGCTCCTCTGCTCCCCAAGTGCTCTGCCACTGGGGTCAGGTTTCCAGCGTTACAAGAAAATGGTGGTGACTTGGCCTGTATTCTCTTACTGTAATCCAAGCTTTTTGTTAGATACAAGTATTAGAATTTTATTCAGGATAGTGTTTGTCTGTATAAGATGTCCCAGGTCCAATCTGTGGTCCATAATCTTACAAAGATCCTTCCCATGGTTTGGGCCCAGAACTCACACACTGACCACGTTTCTGTGTTTCTTCAGACCCAATGTCCCATCAATAAACTGTCAAGAATCCATCTTGCCATTATGTAAGGAGCTACTGATGTGTTAAGGACGTCTGTTCCGCACATGTGAGCCCAGTGAGCTCGTGTCGGTGATTCTGTGTCAATGAGTCCATGTCAGTGAGCCTGTATCAGTGAATCAATGTCAGTGAGTCTGTGTCAGTGAACCCATGTTAATGAGTCCGTGTTAGAGAGCCTGTGTCAATGAATCTGTGTTAGTTACTACACTGATTCATTAAGCTATTTTTAATTCCATAAAAAGAAACAGTGAAACAGTGAAATTCGCCGGCACTGTGGTTTGCTTGTTCACGTGGGGTTGCTGTCTGTTTTGTTGCTCCTGATCCTCAGGGAGCTTCAGACACATTTGTTATCTCCAGCACCTCACCACAGATCTGAAACCTGGAACTTGTGGCCAGTGTTGCTCTGAACCTATGTGGTGCCACCAATCCAAGGTCTAGGTGCTGCCTTTGTTGCCTATCAGGCTAGTACACCTTGTCCACAGTGGACGTCCCCAGCTTAATCACCCAGGGGCCCCAGAACCCCACTTGGAGTCACTGCAATTTCCATGTGGTGGTACCAGCTGGAGGGGTTGCATAGCATGGGATGGGAATATCATGCCCCCCTCCCTCAACCTGTAGCATGCATCCTGGATCTTCTCCAGACTGGGGTGTCACTCTTCGTCCCTACTGACCCCCATGGTTGCCTCCCAGCAGCCTGCAGTGCCAGTGACGCATGCATGGACAACAAGAGTGTGTCACAACAAGGATTCTCTGTGCCACGTTTAAGGGAGAGAGCGGGCATGTGAGGATGCCCACTGGGGCCAGGCTGTCGCCCTGGGGCCCATAAATGAAAAGATGATGTTCTTTCACTGCTGTGTTCCCCTAGAGATGGGACCTGGGTGAGACATGACCTAGAAATTTCTGCAGTGAAAGTGGTACAGGTGAAGGGCCTCAGATTAGAATGGAGACATCAGATCAGATGTTTTCACATTTTGCTTTGGGTAAAATGCTTCGGTGAATCTCGACTCTCTCGCCGCTCTGCATACTGTTTCTGGGGAAGCTGGAGAAAATGATTTCAGGGAGAAAAACTCAATCTCCAGATGAGTAGCGCAAACAAACATTTTGGTTTAGAGGTTAGGGTTCTGCTTGTTGATGCATTTACGGCTCCCTATTCTTATCAACAAACTATGGGAGATTAAAAAAAATGTGGGTTCATGGGAAAAAAAGAATAAAATGTAATACTTGTCGGGCATGTAATGACGTTAATCAGCACGAACCTCGCAGACGACCTGGAGAGGGATGGGTTCATATGTTCATATGCATCCCACTCAGTGGACGGACGTTAATGAGCTTTCAACTGCTTTTAATTATCTACCCTCACGGTTTTGTCCTTTTCAATTTCCGATGCTGGGGAATGCCAGGAAGCAGGGGGCTCTCATGTCCCATAGATAGCTGGGGGTTTCAGGGAAAAATTCAATTTGGAATCCTCTGCTGAGAAATTCCTGCAGGGCACTGGGAAGCACTGAGATGAGTTTGTGTAACCTGCTGCAGTCGTCTGCATGCTCATGGATAGATGCGGCTGAGGGCACCGTGGCCTAGCCTCTGTTCATGGGTTCCGGGACTACCAGAGAGGTGTATAAGAGAACAGGAATATGATTTGGGGGGAGAGCAGATGCCTTTGGGGGGAGAGCAGGGGGATCCTGATGATTCTTCAAGCAGGCGGTGGTGGGGGGGTACCAACAGTAAAAATGTGCAGAGCAGGCAAAGGAAATGCAAGGCAGAGCAATTTGAGCAAAGGGGCATGCGCTGCTGTGCACCTAGGCAGAGAGGCATGCGTTGCTGTACACCTAGGCAGAGAGGCATGCACTGCTGTGCACCAAGGCAGAGAGGCATGCGCTGCTGTGCACCTAGGCAGAGAGGCATGCACTGCTGTGCACCAAGGCAGAGAGGCATGCGCTGCTGTACACCTAGGCAGAGAGGCATGCGCTGCTGTGCACCTAGGCAGGGAGGCATGCGCTGCTGTGCACCTAGGCAGGGAGGCATGCGCTGCTGTGCACCTAGGCAGGGAGGCATCGCTGCTGTGCACCTAGGCAGAGAGGCATCGCTGCTGTACACCTAGGCAGAGAGGCATCGCTGCTGTACACCTAGGCAGAGAGGCATCGCTGCATGCCGGCGTCACCAAGCACCACAGAGGCCGTACCTGCCGATCTGAAATCGCCATCTTTCCTGAGAAAAGCCTAGAATGACCCTCTGTTGATTAATTAGACAACTGTTAATTATTTACTCATCACTTAATCTGCATCCCCTTATGTTCTAAATATCTATTAGATGGAGATTGCATCATATTCTGAGGATCCGGCCACACTGAGCGTCTGGAGTGCCCCCTATGGAGGCTACAATGAATAACGATCTGCTCAGCTGTCATACCTTAATTGCATCGTGCTTCGAACTTCGTGTTTGAAACAAGAAGCGAGGTGTAGTTTTGATTGAGGCCGTTCTCTCTCACAGCCTCTGTCTGCTTCTAAAAAAACCTTAATGATGCAGTTTGTCAAAACCAGTGGCTTCTCAATGAGGCACGACCTCAGCGGCGTCGAGCCAGGCAAGTGACATACAGCCATGTGATTAAAGCAATCCTCCAGCTTCCCAACCCAGCGCAAATACTACACATTGACTTTCCCAGCGGCAGGTAGGAGTTTGCATTGCACTAAACAGGAATACCGAACTGGAATACAAAATAAATAATTGGAGATGAAATGGAGTTATACATAAAGTAAATACTACAGACTGTTGTATAAGGAATACAAGACTACTCTATATTTGAGAAAAAAAAATCTGCTTTTTAAATCCTGGTTTAATCAAGGCTATGCTGAGAAGCAGGATGCTTCCAGGTTCAGAATATCTAAGACAGCAGTACAGGAGACACTGGGAATGACAAGAAACCAGCCAGGTAGAGGACAGAAATGACTTTCTAATGCCAGAGATGACCGTCAATTTAACCGGCAGTGCTTCATAAATCTTGAGGATGACCTCAAGTGACTTTCAAAAAGAATGGGAAACATTAAGTTCAGGTGTGAAGTGCACTGCTAGGACAATTCATAACAGGCTCCTAGAAGCAACATTAAAGACCCATAAAGCAAGGAAGAAGCCCTACATCAATGAGAAGCAAGGAAGAGCCAGGCTGGAGTTTGTTAAAAAAATGTATTTTTTACACAGATGCATATCCATAAATTGAGAATTCAACTGAAAATTTAGCTGCGGTCCTTAATTTTTTCCAGAGCTGTATGTATTTTCAGCGAACATAAATTTAAAGTCAAACGTACACACCATCGTTCGCACATAAAAACAGAGATATATACCATTATTCATATATAAACATGAACACATAGCATCCTTCAAATATAAACACAAACACATACCATCATTCATGAACACAGAGATATATACAATGGTTCATACATAAACACTGACACATACCAACATTCACATATAAACACAAACATATATACCATTGTTCATATATGAGTATTAAATTTCTCTCCTCCTTTTCTTTCTCTCTGAAATCTCTGTCATGCTTTTCTCATCTAAATCCTGCCGTCCCCCTGCCTGTCACCCTTCCCTGCGGTGTCACCGTTGGGTGCGATCCAGTGATTACTCCGCATCCATCATATAAACACACTCCAAACTCAATTTCTGCTGTGCAGCCAGTGTAAACTGGAGCACGGCTGCTTGGGAGTGCTCCTGTGTTTTTCTAGGTGAAATCAGCCGTCGTGGGCAGGGAGGATGCAGTGTCTGTTATATCTGATGTCTGATGGCAGAGATGTAGTCTTTAACGTTTTATAGCATGTTGTTTTCCGAGATGCCTCGCGGCCTGTGCACACATATAAATGATATCATTTATGAGATCCGCTTCCGTTCCTGATGAATCAACAATGTGGACCAAACGATGTGTAATTTGATGAATGTGCACCTGCGAATAATATCAGTGCTTCTTTAAATAATTTAAACATTTGTATTCGCCACCTGTGTCTCTCCTTTTTTAAAAAAAGACTTTTATAATAGTGCTTTTTTCATTTTTTTCCTCAGGGGATGACAAATTGTGGCAGGATAATATATTCATGGGCTCAGTTTACCAACTTTTTTGTTGTTTTGGATGGAGTTGCCATGGTTTCCTAAGCCCCCAAAATGGCTCAGTTTAACCTCCTAACCCTTGCTTTATATTCCACGGCAGTAGCGCAGTATATCTAACACAAGAGTGTCTGAGAGAGTCGATACCTTCTGTGGCCACTTCCTGGTCTGAAACAGAGACTATAATTGAGTACAAGTCAGCCCTGTCTGGAGATGTTTTGCTTAGGGCTTATTGCTTTGTGGGAGACACATCCATATGTGCATTGGGCTGAGGGGGCTGTCTAGATTTCCAAAAAGTAATCATGCCCAGCCATGGCCCCAGAAAAGGACCTGTCACTGCTCTCCGCTTTGGGACTTGGTCAGTCAGTAATGGCAGCACAAAACCTGGAACCAAGTGAAGAACCAAGTGTAATACCAAGTGTAGAATGAAGCCTGGCACCAAGCTCGGTACCAAGCCTGGCACCAAGACCAGCACCAAGCCTGGTACCAAGCACAGAACCAAGCCTAGCACCAAGCCTGGCCCCATGCGCAGAACCAAGCCTGGCACCAAGCCTGGCCCCTTGCGCAGAACCAAGCCTGGCACCAAGCCTGGTACCAAGTGCAGAACTAAGCCTCACATCATGTACAGAAACAACCACAGAACCAAGCTTGGCACCAAGCATAGAGCCAAGCCCAGCATCAAGCCTGGCACCAAGTGCAGAACCAAGCCTGGCACCAAGCATGGACCGAACCCAGCATAAAACTCACCACCAAGCCTGGCACCAAGTGCAGAACCAAGCGTAGCACCAAGCCTGGCACCAAGTGCAGAACCAAGCATAGCACCAAGCCTGGCACCAAGTGCAAAACCAAGTCTGGCACCAAGCATAGAACCAGCCTAGCACCAAGGTCTTGGCTGATATAAATCTAGCCGGATGCAGTTTATTGTTCTTCTATCCTCATTTCAGTACAGCGCCTTATTGCTGCAGACCCCATGAGAAAGGAAACTACTGATGATTTGTTTATTTCTTCAGTCTATGCAGCTCTCAGTCCAGACCATAATAAGCCCCTTGTTCTTAGGACTGTGATACCCACCTGAAGCCAAGCATAGCCTGTGGCACTTTTCACACCAATGCTCTTGGGGATAAGTTCTGCTTGGATGTGGGTTTGGCCATAATGTTTGCCATTCCAGATGCAGAGAGAACCCCCCCGGCAATGAAGGTGGGAGATACACTGGCGGCCCTGCCGAGACCTAATGCCAGCCGTCACGCCAAAACCAAACACCCAAACCAAGAGCCACATGAATTTTCCAACACAGGAAAGCTCCCCCCCGTCTGCATTACAGAGATTTCTGTAACAATGGAACCTTTATTTAGTGATCTTGGACAGCAATGAGTTGAACACTGTTCACTGGAACCACTGACATAAGCATATTTATGTATAAATGTGATGGATAATATCTGCAGAAAATATGCACACAGTACAGCTGATTTTCAAAAGAAATGTTAAAATCCTGTAAACCCAATAGGGTGAAATCGAGACGTTCCACTCTGGCTAGAAAATAAATGTGAGTGTACAGGTAGCAGACAGGTCAAAGCAGAATAAAAGTGTGCTTTTGTACAGCCGCCTCCGCCGCGGGGTCTGAGTCAGCACTGTGTCCGATGGCGGTTTCGTCTTAATGAATAATGGCTGCGTTTTGAGGGCTTTCGGGAAGGTCCTCAGACAGCAGGAGGCTTAAACGTACCGCATACCCTTCCTTGTTGGATTGCCAAGGCTTACCTTGTGTTTCACAGGTTAAACAGCAACCATGTGATCTGAAATTGTGGGATATGTCAGCAAAGTCCCACTAGCAGTCACATGACTTGCTGTAGGTGAATCGGCGGGCGGGTACTCAGGGTGGCATTTAACATCGCTCTGACCGAGCCGAGGTTCATGTCTGACTTGACGATGGGCAAATGGCACAGCTCTCTCTCTCTCTCTCTCTCTCTCTCCCAGGGCCTGTGGATGGTGCTATTGTCCAATTGGCTTGTGGGTGTTAGGAAATATTTGGAAGAGGAAGTGAAGATCTCGAGAGAGGCTCTGTGTTTTACTTGTGTGATGGTGTTTGTCGGTCTTTGGCCCTAGTGTGTTCGGGTTACTGTTGCTGCTGGTACTTCTGCTTGGTTTGTCTTTATTGTATTAAGCTCTCAGGTAGGAGAACCTTGTCACACTTAGCACACAGCTATATGTTCCAGGAATAGACCCTGTAGGATAAGGGGGCCTTTGTTTTTTGGAGGTGAATGTTGTGCCTGTGATTTGGTTAGTTAGGGAGGTAATAAAAGATTTGCGCTCTTTTCTTTCCATGTTTGTTTTGGAAATAGGTTAGTTAGTGGCATATTTTGTTTAAGTTAGCATTTGGGGTTCTGTTTGTTATTTTTGGTCTATGGGTCAAATATATAATGAGACACTAAGGTGTGTGTTGAGGGCATCTTTAGGTCTGGATGTCGTGTATCCAGGTTCATGTGAGGCCCTTTTGAGCCAAGGTCGTAACACTACCTTTGGAAAATACTGTGCGGTACCCTTCCCCTGCACCATGGCACCTGTGCACTGCCCTGGCCAAACGTCCCAACTCTGCAGCCCTCAGATTTATCTCTGAGGCTGGTTTCATTCTCCTGTTACCTCTCTGGCGGCCCAAAGCATCTGGGAATCATATCACCTTCAGTGTTTGGATTTCTATCAGATGCTGACTCTGTGGCTGTGTCACCACTAATTAACACACATAAGTGTGTTACCGTAATAGTGCTAAATTACAGGGTGGCATCCTACACACACTGCACAGATTCTCTTAATGGAAATTGCCAGGAGAAGCCTGTGTCTGTGAAAGTCGGTTACCTGGGTCGTACCATTAGCAGCCTTTATTTGGTGGGGGGGGTCCACCCCTTGGAAATGGCATGACCTTCTTGTGAGAACATTACAGCCTAAGAGCTTTGATATTTAGACTATAAATTAATACTGAACGTTCATGTCTCTGTACTCTGAGTCAATGGTTGCAGTGTCCGGAGATGGGAAGCTCACTTTTATGGATTAATAATTAACAATTGACAGTAAAAACAGCAGAAGTGTTGTGTAGTTTCCTGAACATTACAGCAGCTGCTCATTTGATAATTCAATCTAGTGCAAATTACATTATTTCTTTAAGTACTGGATGGAATGTTTTGCTGAAGTGATTCAGTCAAATCCCTTTCTTGCTACCCCACCTGTGTCACACACAAACATACACCGTACATCTGTGTCACAAGCAGACACACACCGTACATCTGTGTCACAAGCAAGCACACACCGTACATCTGTGTCACAAGCAAACATACACCATACATCTTTGTCACATGCAAACAAATACCGTACATCTGTGTCACAAGCAAACATACACTATACATCTATCACATGCACACAAACACCATATATCGTATACTGTATATTGCACCATATCTGTGCAATTTCCTCCTGATTTTGGGATTGTCATTTAACAGAAGCTGGGATCTGTGATGGCCCTCTGCACACAGAGCGTCTGAAAGCTAATTTGCCTGCTGTGGGGTGATTGCTTACAGTAGCTCATAATGAGTCGGGCAGGGAAGCCCTGGAGACGGCAGGTGAATTGGGGGCTCTAGCGCTGGCATTACGAAGTGGTGGCTTGTGCACGGTAACTCTGGCATCCTCCTGTGGATGACTTAATGCACTAAAGCCCTGTGGTGTCTTTTTGATCATTTCTCTGTGCTTGTAGATGTCTGGACCCCTGGTGGCTTGCATGGCCCCCCGCACTCTTACTGGGCATGCTCCTTGGAACTCTTCTGCCATGGAGGCGGGGTCAAGGGCTGCAGAGGCGGGGCAGTGCTGAAAGCGTAAGCTTACTGGTTTAGTTTTTGTTAAACACTGGCTCTCTTTCGTAATTCCGCAGAAATCCTACCCACCTGTGGATCATTGGCCGGAACTGCTTAGACTCAGAGCTGTATCATAAGGTTCCTAAGGGCGATTTCTATTCTCCATTTACTGATACTCATGCTGCACTGTACGCAGGAATGCCGTAAGGGGGTTGTGAGTTAGGACGATTCCAAGGGCCACAGAGTGACTGGGGCCCTCAAAAAATTGGGAAAATAACTGGATTGGTCTTGTCTGGGGGGCCCAATATGATATGCTTTCATGGGGCCCAAAATCTGTAGCAATGCCTTGACTGTACTCATGGGGCATGATGATAACACAGGAGGGCTACCCCCAAACTGACAGAGTAGGAGCTGGGAGCTTTGGTCAGCCTGCTTTTAATAAGATTTTGTGGAAAAAATATAAAAATAAAATGAATTTTCAGCATATGCTTTGCTCTGAATATCTAACGAAACAATTCAGTCATCCCTGCTCTAGGGTTAAAAAAAACAACCCACGTGCAATTTGCACCTCCAACTTAGTTGGACCTAAGCTTCACAGGAAGCCCCCAGTAACAACCCAAAATAAAATAACTCATAAAAAGCACCAACCCAGAGCGCCAGGACTGTGCTCCCCCGTGTGCTGTTTCTATTAGCGGAGACCTTTAGCTGTGCATCTGTGCCCTTAATAATGGGGCTGTTTTGATACAGGCTCATTTACATGTTCTGTGATCTGTCTCTGTGTTTTAAGCTGCGTGAGCATTTAGCTGAGGCGTGTACCGCAGGAAATGAAGGCGCTTTGGGGGCGACAGCAAGCTGGCAATGTACCAACCATGCAGGAAAGTCCCTCCAGCAGGTTACTGGTAGGCTGCATGTCTGGTCTCATTTGGAACACACTATTGATGTGAAAAAACAAGGGGGAGTAATGCAGACATGCCACTCTTGAATTCCTCAGCTGGCTGGCTAATGGGGGGGGGGGGTCCAAGCCAGGATTTCAGTTCCAAGCGGCCGCCTGGCAGAGGCTTGATGATGGTGTTGGGTTACGCCATGGGCTGCAATTTGCCAATATTAAGCCACGCTTCGTCCTGCCCCCCCAGTGAAAGTTTAGATGCGGCACGTAGGATCCACATGGGACGGCTGTCGCCAGAGGCTGCACCTGAGGGTCAACGCTGGTGTCCTCAGGGGAGGGTGCAACTCCCAAAGCCCAATCAGGGGTGCTCATGTGACCTGGGCTCCAGCAGAAGCCCCTGACCCCCCACGTCGAATGTGATATTTTGAGTTTTTACCTGACCTCAGGCACCATGGATGAGCTGGCAGTAACAGCAGACGGTAGACAGGTATTTAAGGCAGGTATTTAAGGAAGTATGGTCTCAAGTATGGACCTCGTCTGGGGAACCCGGCACAGCAGATTGGCGATGTGTGGGACATGGCCACCATGGAGAGGCTGTGCGGGGAACACTGCATTACAAATTCACATGCCCCCCCCACACCCCCACTGCCAACACAGGGGAAATACACAGAGATGAAATTACAGTGAGGGACATGCCAGTGTCATGAGTGTTGGGGGTCATTTAACACTAATACTAGGGAATCATATACTTGGTCCTCTGGAACGTCTGTTGAGTCGGTCGTGGAGTCTTGGCGGAACTTTCAGTCTGCAGGGGTGGTGGGAGGGTGGGCAAAGCCTGGTCACCTGTAATAATGCTTCATACACACTATTAAAAGGTGGAAATTAATCTGAACTGCTCTGCTTGTGCCACTAATTAACATCAGTATTAGCTAATATCCCGGGGCAGATTAATTTATAATCTAACTATCGTATTTCCCTGAAGGCTCCCATATGGATACTAGGCCCTTAAATGAAGCTACAATAGCCTGAGTATTTACCTGTCCCAGCTAATACCTATATAATCATCAAGCACTGGATAGGCAAAATACATGTGCCTATACCCATGTCCATAATGCCCATTTTAAATGACTCGAAGGGTGTAAACACTTCATCTAAAAATATAGTATTTTAATAAGCACTATGTCACGCCGAGCTCCGTAGATCCGTGTGTCCTCGTGTGTGCCACGCCCACCTCGTTACCTCATGTTAATTCCTGATTGTCATCACCTGTTTCCTGTTCCTCTTGACTTGTGCTGTGTATTTAGTCCACGACTGAGTTAGTCTGGTTGGATCTGTCATTGACGTTAGTGGTGTTAGTAGTGTTTGTTCCTCTTGTGCTACCCGAATAAACCCCAATTTGCCTGCACTGATGGCTGGTCCTCCCTGCTTGCCCGCTTGCCTGCTCACCACATATGACACACTACATGTCACCAGGAAGAGCACCTTCACCAGTCTGTTAACCGGGACTGATGGGTGATCAGACATGTGCTGCCTAATGCATTTTAACCTGTTTGCAGTACATCCCAGAACGTTCTGTCCTCTCTGCAGATTGCCGGCTTCTTTATCATCTCCATGAATCGTCATCGTCACGCCACGGCGACGGGCCCACACGCACACGCAGACACGGTCCTCTTTGTTGTGGCTTTGCGAGAGATGATGAATAGTCCTCCTGGATTCACAAATTGGCCTCATTATGACTGTTACACACAGTGTTTGTCTCGAGGATGGCAGACGCCAGCTTAAGCACAATTTCACCATGTAAGAAAACACGCTCACATCTTTCCACATTAAACACACATAGACAAGGTAAAAAACATCTGGGAGATGGTGCCATTCAATACGTCTGCCCTGTGTCTTGCATTGCAAGTCCGGCAAAACCCTCCCCGGTCACTGTAGTGGGCCTGGGGGGGGAAAGTTCCTTGTCACTGTGTACCTACCTAAGGACGGTACGATGGTAAGCCCGCTGAACTTAACATTCCTTGATCTGACCATTACCAGGAGAGTTTTAGGACACCCAGAAAAGCCATTGGACCTGGAAGACTTACACCTCTCTTGCTTCCATGCAGCATTCGGTTATTAAAAAACAGCGGCGTGCACATTTCCTTGCCTTCGCCTGCTTCTTATTTATTAGTTTTTTTTTGCGCCGGTATTAAGATGTGGCTTCCATCATGCCAAGAGCTGTTTACAGCGTCTTACTCTATGATGATGTGGATTGTGTCCAAGCCCTATCCTCCCCCCAAAAGAAAAATACCACATCACGTGTTTTTATATAAAGTCTTCTCACCTACTTCAGCTGTCGTTTTCTGACGCTTTTTTTGCACAGAAGACATTTGCGCAAATAAAACAGGCGACGTAGCCACCAGTACAGAGACAGAGTGGAGTGCTGTGATCACACCAGTATTTTTAGTTTTCTATCTTGTCATTACAGTTATGAGGTGTAATATTTAAGTTGTTAAATACAGATTAACTGCTGTTACGTTAGCTTTGTTATTACAAAAGGGATGTTTGAGGTTTTTTTTCCTGAAATCAACAAGCAGCTTGGTAAATGGGGCCAGATAGCTGGTGGGAAACATCTGCTCCATCTGTAACTAGCAGTTCCGTCACGTAAAGCCTCCCAGTGCCCTTGGGAAGACTCGTCTGATTGGCTGGTTTGCTTTCCCCGTTGGCCTACCTCACACCTTCAATTTTCCTGGAGGAAGTTACTCATGGCCTGTTGGCCATCCATCCTGTCATTCATTTCTAAGATTTTATTTATTTAGCAGGTGCTTTTACCGAAAGTGACATACGTTCGAGAAATCAGGGTCAGCCAGTCCCCGGAGAAATCAAGGTTTCAGAGCCCTTCTTGGGAGCCCAAATGGTGAAATCACTCTTCCAATCCAAGGATTTAAACCAGCAACCTTCCCATTGCACACATGCCATCCTAACCCACTGAGTCACACGCCTCCAGATGTGTAAATGGCGTGTGGTATGCAGCTGACACACCCCTCCATACTCACGCATCACTGCGCCCCCACGGCGCCCCCCACAGACCATATTCCCACCCACACAGCAAACACAGCCCATTATAATGAAAGCGCCTCAGCTGCCTACAGCTTTAGGGAGGTCAGTCCTGTTCTATACTGTGCACAATTAAACTGGACCCTATCCTCAAAGCTGTAAAGGGGTCGGACTGCTTTATCGGTGAATTGAAAGTTGCTTTTTATGGTGAGCCAGGGCTGAGCAGAGGAGCCATTCGACCCCTTCATGTTAACAGATGGGCTCTTCCATGATGATTATGCCACTATCAATAGGCTATCGGTTAACTTATTTACAGTTTCTAATGACCAATCATTTATTTACTTAGGAGGTATTTAGCAGGTAAAGTGTGACAGGAAAATGGGGGAAATGGCCTCTCGTTTTGGCAGAACGCTTCTTGGCCCACAGTCATGTGTAACACGAGCAGGACCCAGTTTGCTATTTCTGGGGCCACAATCAAAAATGTACGTTGCAGCCCCTCCCCCCACTATAGTGACTGTTTAGTCAACAGGGGGAACACAAACACATGGTTTGAGTGCGGTAAACACTACCACTAAATGTGAGTCTGTAATCTGGGGGCCCATTTTAATGACACAGGCCAAATCCTGGGAGCCCTGTGATGTCAAAGACAATATGCCCCCGTGCCTGGAGGGATCAGCCCCGTTCCCAACCCAGAGAGGACCAAGAGGAGGGGAATACATCGCTCCCCACTGTCTTATTTAACAATCCCTGCCTGTGTGTATACTCAAGCTCTGATGAAAACACTAGCTCTACACCAAATGAAAACACATGGAAAAGTCTGCTGAACACAAATGGGCTCTGCGTAAAGGTGACTGAATCTGCTAGTACGAGACATCTGAGTGACAGCATTTTTGTGCAGAACGCATTCTACTGTAAGGTACAAATGAATGTCTGTTATCGATGCCAATTTCTATTCATTGGTGCCCTGTGATTCCACCGTAACGCAACACAACAAACAGGTGTGAGAAGGCCTTTCACCACGTTTGGCATTTTCTTGGTTCCGGAATTATGCTTTGCAGTTTCTCCCTGTTCACTGGCCACTGCCTCCTGGTCCAGATGATGGTGCCGTCGGACTTGCGTGGGATCAAAGAGGAGAGCATCAAAAGAGTGGGGCACTGTACTACCAATGACGTTCGTCTCAGAGCCATTTTGCTGGGTACAGGAGCCGAGCTGACGTCTTGCTGCTACCATTATGATGGGATTATGGACGAGTCTCTGTGACGAGTTGGCCAAAAAACAAGTTACTGTCTACGCCAAGGGATAATGCAGTGTGCTGTTAGCTTAGCATCTGGTCTGGTCGTCTCTGAACATAAAACATAAAACCAGACTCGAGTTCAAACAGCATCCCCCAGGACACGCAAAGACTGTGTCATTATCAAAACATCACATGGGTCTGCAAAGAGACTTGGCAAATGACAAACATCTCTGTAAAGATAGATACTGACTAACAAGAGCTTATTAGTGTGTGATTGCTATTCCGACTGATTGTCCCTGAGCTGCCCTTTTGATGCTGAAGTAAGAGTTCCAAAAGCGTATTTGTTTAAGCCACACTTTGGTAGAGATGTGCTTCGTACCATAATTGTATTTGACTTGCCGATATTAACTTCTATTAAAAAGCCAAAGCAGATGAAGACACAGGCCGCCATGTGTGAGATCTGCAGCACCTGGTCCAATAGAGGAAATAATCTATTCAGAATTTCCCTCTTTCCACCAGCCCAGTGACAATCGTCGCTAATTATTCTTAATGACAGGCAGCGGCTTGCGTGTGTGGCACTGGTGCACATCCAGGAAGAGGATGACCACTTTATTGTAATGTTACTGTTAGTTTTTTCTGGGTCATGGGACAGCTCAAGGTCAAGGGTCAAGGATCACGGTAAATGTTCATACAAGTGGGTAGTAATTATTCTTATTGGTTATGCAATATTCATTGTTCAAATCTTGGCACCATTTTCCAGACAATTTTGCTCCAGAAGGAGTGTGTGCGTGTGTGCATTAGACTGTGTGTGTGTGTGTGTGTGTGACAGGTTGTGTGTGTGAGTGTGTTCACTCAGGGCTGTAGTTGACGTGTTCCTGCTTTCCCCTTCTGCTCCACAGCCCATCGGTGAGACACGAACTCCTTTGTTAAACCCAGGTGTGCTTTGAACGACAGTGAAAAGCCTCGGCCTTCAGCCTCCGTCATAGTGGGAGGCTGGGGGATGTGCCCCCAGGATCATCATGCCCACTTGATAAGGCTCCAGGAGGAGGGGGCGGGGGGGCACCCTGGCCTGACCCTAGGCTATGCGGCTCCGGGGGGGGAGGGTGCAGATTTCACAGGAGATGACAGTCTTCTGTTTCTCTAGGAACCCCTGCAGAGAACTTGATTCTTATAGCTTGTGCCTTCGTGAGGCCACCTGGTATGAACAAATCGAAGGTAAGTCAGCAGCGGAATGTGAGGACCCCCCCACGCAGGCCTGTCCTGATGGCGTCTCCCTCACTCCTGACATTCGGGCTGCCTGATCTATGGCTGCAGACGGAGTTTCGTTGGCTCTGCATCATTAAAAAATTCCAGACATTTTCCCAAAGCAGAGACGAAGCATCACATACAGCAACCCAGAGCAGAATACTGATCATCAGAAAATCCACAGGTTCTCAACTCTGGAGTCACACGGGGCAGGAGGGACCAACGGTGAAATGTTGTTGAGACTCACATGTCCTTTCCATGTTCACACTGTTAAATAGAGGACCAGTGACGAGACTGATTCTCCACACGAATCCCTGGGAGAGTCCTGCTCCATGCCAGCAAACGGCGGAATTCCAATATTCGATTAGACTGGAGAGCACAGTTTATATCCGTGATGAAATATCAAGACAAATGTATTCTAGGCACAAACCAAAATGTGACCATTGACACGCCTCATAGGCAAAACGACAGCCTTAAGTCTTGAAACTGAACTTTTAGGCACGAATTATATTAAATTACGGGGGGATTTCCATGATGCGATTAATGTTTCATAAGCAGAGACTCAAGCGGGCTTGTTGTAAATAGGGCAGCATTTAGTGCTCTCCATGTGAAGCAGTCACCACATGTCAGCAGAGCTCGTTTCACATTCTTTTTGTCAGAGGTACTTATTTCAAAAACCAGATGAATGCATTTTATGAGATTGAATATGGATATGGCTGTCTCTTTGCATTTCAGAAAAATGTATGCTGTCTTATGCATGTATCATGAAGTAGATAAAAGGCCATGTGTAAAATGGGCTTAATACTTGAGATGGACAAAGTTAAACCTAATGTTTTATAGATATATTCTGGCAAAAGTATCAGGGGAATTTTGAATGTGCCACATAAAGCGGGGGGGGGGGGGGTAACAGCCCCTCATGCCTGGGAAGCGTTTTCTTTATATTTTCTTCATATTTTAGCGGAAAATCTTTTCACATAGGTGAACTTTTTTTTTCATTTAAACCAACTCCAGGCATAATTTATTTATATTTCATCCTAAAAAAATGCTCTTTGTCCTGTTTTTTTTTTTAAGAAAGCCAATTTGAAACCTGAATAGGACCTGCCTATCGCATAGATGAAAAGCAGATTCGGTGCAGCAGGGATATGAGAGGGAGAGGAGGAGCAAACGGCCCGAATTCAATGAGGATCCCTGAGAGAGCAGCTGGATAATCAGCTAACAAAAGACGTGCGACAGGCTGCTCCCCACAGAGAGCTGGAGGCCCGGTCTGCCGGAGCCGGTCCATCCCTGTGCCAGCCATGTTCTTCTGGTCAGGAAGCATTTTGACATTTTATCAGCATTTTATTGCCATACACTCACTGCTTTCCCACCTTTGAAATTTCCCCGTAACTCTACAGCCAGGCAGACAGCATTCAGAGATCCAGGGACAATCCAGCCACCATATAGGAGAACATCTGAATGTTCAGGTGACCTCATTGGCCTTGACCTTAAAAAAGAGAAGCTCCAAGGCTGCAGCTGAAACTGTCGCTATCGGAATGACTATGAACCCTGATGATCGGGAGCCATGATTGGTCAGTGTCACCGGCATCCCTAATGACTTACAGTATTTATAACGTGCAGTGCTGGGGGGCTCAGCACACCGGGAGCTGCCCCCCCTTCAAGGGCAGCTGGAGAAGCTTCAGGCTTCTTATTAATTCTATAAGGCAAGGTTCATCACTGTGCAGCAGTGTAGGAGAGACCGGTACTGCAGACAGGCTCCACATTTGCTGGCAGACCTGCCCATCTCCCTGTCAGCAAATGGTCATTGATGCCCATCATCACAGGGAGTTGTTTGGGCTTTCACAGGTCCTATGTCACACATGAGCTTGAAAACACCAGCACACGCTTTGCACACGCCTCCCTGTTTCTTTCTCGACTCAAGACACACGTCTTTGTTAACTTGAAATAGGCTGTGGATAATTTTGCAGACATGTGCGGAAATTTAATAAAGAGCATTATGCAAATGCAAGCGTAGGCCCCTCTCTGATACGGAGCTGGGCTTCAGTGGGCCGGAAAGGCACTTTTCCCAGCACAGTAATGGGCATTTATTTTTCCTCCCAGTCCATAAACGTCACTCTTGTTGTGGAACTCAATACGTCCTAATCTAGGTGTTAAGTGGATTGCAAATACCAATTTACTGTTGGTGCAGAAGCTTTTTATTGCATTACAAATGTCAGCCCCCTGCACCTTGGGCCCCCTTATTAAATACATCTCGTGCTGACTTCCACATGTGTCCGGTCGAGCCTCCTACGAGGGCTTCTCACTGGACCGGAACCAAACGCAGGATCAAAACTCACCAGGGAAATCCCTCAAGTCATAAAGATAGGTAAGAAGACGGTATGGCAGGCAGCCTGCTGCGGCAGGAGATAAGCATTTCCTGTGTGTGTTGTGGGGGTCCCTCAGGGAGCTGTCGGAGGGGAACCATCCGCAGACTCGCTGGAGAAGCCAAGGTCATTGTTCATGCTCAGTAACTGCAATCATCTCAAGAACCAGACATTTCAATAATAACATGGCATATATGTCCAGACCATTATGCGCTCTAAGGCTTATGCTGTGAACGGCTTCATACACATTCACACTTAGTAAATAACTCAGTAATTTATGAACTAATAACAAAAAGCTTATTATACCAAAGATCTCTGATAATTACTGAGGTCTGGCCCATATTAACATAAAATGCAATGTATTTTTCAATATATTGTACAATGATCTGGACAACTGATAAATGCATATAAACTCAAAACACTATATTTCGTTTATTGATTAAAAAAAGGGGATAACAGTGGAAAACAGCTAATGTCATAACCATTACTGCTTAATTAAATTAGTTGAACTTGATGGTGATGTATACCTTTTATCTCAGACAACCTGTATAAAGGTACCTCAGTCTGAAAGATGAGGTTTTGTGGGGCCGACTAGGAGGGTCTGGGCTGACACTGTGCCCCTCATAGGTTTGAAAAGGGGCCGTCGGCGTGCGCGATTACCCCAGGACACAGCAAATATCAACACACTATAACTCACGTAAACATGGTGTTTTGCTTTTACGTTTCCTGTTCCCGTACTTTTATCACACACTCCCGGTGCCCCCCGCCACCCTGTCTACGTTTCCAAGCCCCCTCCCTATTAATCTGTAAGCACTGCAGGTTGCGAGGCACTGTGCTGGCTGGTTGTTGTCAGCAGCCAGAGCCCCGGGGACTGTTGGCACAAACGCAGCCACAGTAATGCTAACATTTGTGGTGATTGCCCATTATATTGGAGATTTTTCAGTCTGGATTCAAATAACAAATAATGAATAATAATCATGTGTCTGTTAGTAATCAATTCTAATTTTCAAGCCTCTTTACAGTGAAACGATCATGCCTGCTGAGGCAGACTTGGAATTTGATTCATCCTACAGTGTACAACAACGTCTATATCTATCTATTCTACTCCATCCATCCATTCATCCATCCATCCATCCATCTATCCATCCATTTCCATAACTGCCTATGCAGGGCAGGGTCACTGTTATTTTTTTTACCCCAAGCTAATAATGCTACGGTAACATTCCTGCTTAGAAACAGACGGTAATGTCGCACAGAAGCAGAACATGATGCAGCCAACATGGACAACTGGACTTGACCTACAAAACACAGGAAGTGTCCCTCTCAGGCGTGAGCAGTGCTGGAAGCCCCCACTGGCCTGGCTGGATTTCTGAAAATCCCAGCGAAGATGCTGGGAAGACTGACCCGAGATGGAGTAAAATGTACAGTAATGGAGTAATGTTTGTGCAGTACCGTACGGGCAGTCACTCTCACGCAGGGCATGGGCAGCCAGCCAGTCCTCAGATTAACATGGAAAATTACAGCCCTGTGCATATTACTGTCACCTTGCGAGGAGCGAGGGGTTGGCCTGTCATCGGCAGGTTCTGGCCTGCCACTGCACCTCGAAGCTGCTGTTTCGCTTCATTTAAAAACTCAAAATACAGGTAGTGACATGCAAAAATCTGAATAATTCTTGATGCTGCTGTTTAAATGGAATGTCACGTCCACCGCTCACGTTTCTCCATGTTTCCGCAGCTGGATTTCGAAGAGGACTCGAGTCGCAGCGTGTGCGACGGGGTTTGGATGCCTGTTCCTGTTGCTGAATGACTCAGCTCACTATCAGTCAGATTCGGACATCTGCACTCTGTACTCTGATCTGATTCGCTGCTTTTCATTCTTACGGTTTCCTGTTGGCCACAGATGCGGGCCATGCCGTCTGACAGCCCAGAAAGAGCACCCCCACCACACCGCCGCTGTCCTTACACACCGCGAGGCCGTCCGTCACTCTCACCTCAGCTCTGATGAGACTGACAGGTCTGTGAGCAATTTGCCCTCGCCGGCCAACTCCTACACTTGCACGCGAGCCGTGCACAAGTAAGGATCAGGAATCTAATGTGCGAGTAACAGATTAAGCAAAGACGTGAATTATGATGCATGTTTTAGCAGAAAAACGTAATTAAGACGCGTGCATTGGATGGAGGATTTGTAAGGTCCAGTAAATATTTTTTGCAGTGTGAAAATAGTATATATACATGTGTTATATAAATACATATAAGCATACAGTCTGCCATTTCTATCAGAAAGAAACTTCTTTAAGGCCAGCTTTGGCTGCGTTCTGCACAGGCTAATACAACATATTATGGAGAGATATTCCAGTCTGAAAATTTCCTCCCCCTGCAAAATAACAACAATAATAACAGTGATTAAATAATGAAATCAGCTCTACAGGCAGCATGGCTTTAACACAGCGACATTCTGCGGGGTCCTGACAGGGAACAGGCGGGGGGCGGAGGGGTAAATACCAGGCCTGTATAAAAATAAAACCCATTCTCGCTAAAATGTTTTTCCACTCGTCAGTTTCACACACATTATTCTCTGCTCTTTACGCCATGTGTTATAGTTTGTGTGTTTGCGTGTGTGTTTGTGTGTGTATATATATTCAGTGATTTATTGTCAAGACTTGTATCGTGTCGCGAGGGAGACTGGGGGGGTTGGGGGGCAGCCAGCACTGGGACACGTACAAACATAAAAATGAGGTTACGTTCTTTAGCTAAAACTTGGGGCATGACACCAAAAATGACCATCTCTGAGATAACAACACACACACATCCATCCATCCATCCATCCCTCCATGCATCCAGGAACCCTTTCTGACAGGCCCATTCTTCTGCCATTTGGCACCACAATTTAATTAAAAACATGGCCCTCCCCTTTGAGTCCAGCAATATGAATGTTACGGGTCGGGGTCTGATTGGGGGGGGGGGGGGGGGGGGGGGGGGGGGGGGGGGGGGGGGGGGGGGGGGGGGGGGGGGGGGGGGGGGG
>JABFDZ020000047.1:1828367-1840353 GCA_019775955.2 Pollimyrus isidori | reverse complement strand
TTCTTACAGGCCCATTCTTCTGCCATTTGGCACCAAAATTTAATTAAAAACATGGCCCTCCCCTTTGTGTCCAGCAATATGAATGTTACGGGTGGGGGTCTGATTCCCCCCCCCCCCCCCCCGCCCACCAAATGTATCATGCAGCTTTCAGTCTGTTGCCTTTCACATCATGTTTGACACACAAGCCTTCATCACCACACAGTCATTAGGTGTCAGTACTGATGGACAGCTAAGGCACTGCAGTCTGTGAAGGACCCCAAACAGGGACCCTAACACGATCATAGCCAGGCAGCAGCATCTGTGGTGAACACATCTGTACAGAACGAACGTCTTTACCTGAATATTAATGAATCCTAAACACTGGATACTGAGCCATGCTGTGCACTTTCAGATCTGGAAAAAAATTCCAAAAACAAGGGTTTACTTTGTGAAAGACCAATTAAATATTATAAATATTCAAGCAAGTCAGTCTTGCTACAAATCCTGAAATGCTATACTAAAATGCACATATCCAAATATGATTAGGGGGGTGTGATTCCAAAAATTAGTAACTTAGGCCAAACAGAATGAATTAATAATAAAACAGTGATGCCAGTGGCCCATAATGTAAGTATATGTATTGCAAATAATAAATAATAATACATTCATACATTTTATCATAAACTGGGACACATTGGGTCTTACTGGGTCTTATGAGTCTTACTTCAACCAAACGTGCCAAACTCGCTAAGTTGTCAGTTGCCAAAAGTTGGCAGTAGTGATGTACAAAATGATGCTGCATGGACCATTTGCTGTATTTTTTGACCCCACAAGTGGGTACTATCGGTTTACTTTACAGCATGCTTTGAGCCCCTCTTTAAACAGAGAGTGCCATCTAGTGGTGTCAGAAAATACAGCAAATGGTTCATGAAGCCTGTTTAGATGAAAATGAATCTAATACTGTGATTTGTGCAGGTTTGAAAACCGGTTTGACTGATTTCACCTGGTTCAAAATAACAATTAGTTCCAGAATTGGACATCGCTGTCGTTCATCTGGATGCCTGTGTTTGCATGCAAGTAGTGTTTCTCACTAAGACCATATTCTTTTGTAGTTTGCGCTGTGCTTTTCTCTCCCACTGAAAATCTCACAAAAGTGCACTGGACTTCGGCAATAATAAATCAATCATATAGAACAGATTTGCAGTGTGATATCATACTTTGCAGCAGGACTTTATTTAAAAGTACCAGAATGATTGGCAAGTATTCATTATTGTCAAAACAGAGATTACTATGAAAGCAGCACGAAGTTAACAGCTTATTCAAGGACATTTTTTGCTTTTGCTTGCTTTATCGTAACGAGTGATTCTCCCACAGTGCTTGTTTTTTAGGTTAAAATGTGGTTGAGATTTCAAAGGTGTGATTGATGATCAGCCCTCTGAAGATCAGAACTAACCAGGTCAGCAGTTGGTCTCACACACCCCCCCCCCCCTAATAATCAGCCTGGGGGGCAAGCTCTCATCCTTAGCCGTTTCATCCTCTCGCTAGCACCTGGAAGGCGGGTGGGAATCCGTGGTCAGACAGCATTCCTCAAACATTTGCCTAGATGCCTGCCACCAAAACGACTGTAGACGTGCTGTTTGTGTCAAACCACAAATTTGCATGGGCCCCCTAATGTTTGGAGGCCCCCTGTTAGCCACAAGTGGAATGACTATGTGAATGGGACACAGAAACAACAAACCCTCCCATACATGCCACTACTCCGTCTTGTGAGCCAAATTAATGTCAAAGGAATACCTGCTGACACCTGACTGGTACGTCTCTTCATACCTCTACAGTACAAACATTTTATTTCCTAACAACTTACTTGTTTAATAAACAGCTAAAGTCCTCTTCCCCCCCCCCAAAAGGAGCACCAGAGGGCCGCTCTGATACTACGAGACTCGGCTTCTGACGAACGGCCCATTAAAGAAGCAGCCGCTGCTGCCATTGCGATAAGGAGAAGCCTTAGGCAAATACACAGCAATATCGAGGGACGAGGTTGGGGCGACCGGCATCCAAAGCCGCAGGCTATGTTTGGGGGGCGTGGAGAATCAGATCACTGGGCAGCCCAAAATGACAAACCTCAGTCACACTTGTGAAGGGCATTAGGACAGGCGGTCGCTTGAGGGACAGTCTAACCCAGGGATCCCCAACTTCGGTCCTGGAGAGCTACCGTCCAGTAGGCTTTCTACCATACCCGGCTTCTGATGAGCCACACCTGTTCTCAGGTAAATACCAGGAGCAGGTGTGGCTCATCAGAAGCCAAGTGAGACACAAAACCTACTGGATAGTAGCTCTCCAGGACTGGAGGTAGAGACCCCTGGTCTAGCCTGTCTGCGGAGACATCATTCCCAATCTATTGGCATTCAAACATAAAGACTAATTAGACATATTTATTTGTATTAAACATTGCTTAAGACATCAGCCAAGAGTGGCTGTAGCAATCGGCAGCAGGTGTATCTCCACATTTAGCAGCCTTAACACTTTTTCTGCCTGCTCCACTTCCTGTGTCCCCCTTTCCACTTCCTGTTCCCCTGACTTCACTTTCTGTCCTCAGGGTTCCATTTCCTACCTTTCCGGCTCCACTATCTGACTTTCTGGCTCCATTTCCTGTTCATGTGGTTTATTGGTATTGGCCAATATCTAAGGTTGTTTCTCGATCTCACACACACATATATAATTATGTAAATGCTGAGACTGCTGCACACATTCTATTGAGGAAGACCAGCAGAAAGTGGATTTAACCCTGCTCATGAGTGATGTCACACGATGAACCCGGCTGCAAGGGCCCGAAAGTGTTGGGGTCTTGCTCTCCTGCCTCCGATAAGACATTTGTAAGTTTAAACGATAACAAACCATTACATGCATGGACAGTGTGCTCGCCACCACGTTACATGTCAGTGAATAATCCATGTACGGCATACTCAGAAGTCTTAGTTTGGTAACATTTGCATCCTCTCCCTAATCATCAGCATATTTTTCAGTGCATCAAATGTAGGCCACATTTCAGCTGAAATATGAAAACTGTTTGTGACAGAAGACGGTAGTGAATAAAAATAGTGCCCAATAAACAAATTATCCATCCTATTAAGGTTACATTTTATTAGGATTACTGGCATGAATAATGCATGTATGGGAGAGAATAGGGAGCCTTTGATGTGCTAGGTTTTCACCATGCAAGTTATACATCAAGGGTGGCATTTAGGAAATCTCCATGGATCCATGGGACATGGAGGAACAGTGCTGAGAACTTGCACCTCCCCTGCCTCCCGCTGCGAGGGTGTCCTGGTGATGAGGGTGAGCACTCGGAGATGAAGGGCAAATGAGAGAGCTGCCATATGCATCGCCCGGCCCCGAACATACCCGCCAGGGGCCGTATTCAGGCTGTGAAAACACAAACACATGCTTTATGTTGTTTAGACTTCGCTCTTGTCAAGGTGTTCATCTTGAAACTGCTACTTGGTCATTTCTATTTGTAATTGCCACCTAAAAGGGCGCACACATATACAAAAAGGGACGTCAAATGTATATTTGTGTGTGTGTTTTGTTTTTTGTTTTTTATTTTTTGGCGGGTACACTTTTGGTGTTCAAAGAGCATACGTGATAATTTTCTCCTGTTTTCCTGTTGCTGACTGAAGCCAGCGTTAGTGGCTGCGTTGTTTTTTGCATGAAGGGCCCTTTGATGCCCCTCGTCTGTTCATTGGCTCTGCTTCCGCTTCCCCTTACGCGCCACACGTCCTAAGTCACGTGGTGAGGTATTCAAACACACGCGGCATCTCTACCCTCACAGGTATGCCTCTGGTTGCCACGGTGACCCCCCAAATCAGACAATCACCCCAGCCTCCAGGCAATTGGGATTCAATATTGGTTCCCAGTAGCGCCGAGGTGAAATCGGAACACCTTTCTTGTGTTGCGCTGGGGAATCTGGCTCAGGGGTGTGGAAGAGCATGCCCATGGTTGTGTAAACAACAGGAGTGTCCGGTAAACATGTCTCACGCACAGCTCGTGGGACTTTACTCCAGCTACACCTGAGAGGCTTTTAGATCCCCTTCAGGTAGCTGAACATCCACAGAGCCAGGCAACGAGCATGAAAGCCACACAGGGATTACAGTGTAACCACGGTACTTCGTCTCCATGCCGACCTCGGGCTCTATAACCCCATAACGATGGCCCAGATGGCCCACCCCCTCCCCTCGATGATAAGGTACTGTTTTCCGGACTACCCCCCTCCCCCCCCCCCCTGCAGCCTCTGGCTTTAAAGGCTTCAAATGGCTGAAACAGCTGCGTTTTGTGCATGTGGGAGACACAGAGCTCCATTTTTTTTAAAGCTTCAGGATGTGTCCATATCCCTCACACTCCTCCAGCAGGGGGTGCTCTGAGAAAGGGGCCGGGAGTGTGAAGCTTGAAGAACCAAAAAGCATGAGAGGCACCATCTACCATCCATCTATGCCGGCAGGATCTCTCCAGACCTCCTGAGGCCGTGAGTGTCTCCAGCAGCACAGGGAGATGAGGACAGGAGGGAGATTTATGTGAGATTTCATCCCTTGAAAGGTCAAAGGAAAGTGAGAAAATAAGCAGGAGCATCCTGCTGCAAATCGCTTTTGATTTTTTAAAATGGTGAATTATTTTAAGTATGACTAGATGAGTAATGATATCACTGCTGAACATTTCAGCGAGGCCGTTAACCCCACCTGACCACAAGGCCACTAAATGACCATGCCTCCTGACTCCATGGCTACTTGCACCCCTTGACCCTAGGGTCACTAGCTGACCACACCCATTGACCTCAGGGCCACTTGCTGACCGTGCCCCCTGATGTCAGGGCCACTCGCTGACCGCGTCCCCTGGCCCCTGGGCCACTCGCTGACCACACCCTCTGACCCCAGGGTCACTAGCTGACCACACGCACTGACCTCAGGACCGCTCGCTGACCATGCCCCCTGACCTCAGGGTTGCTTGCTGACCACACCTCCTGACCTCAGGGCCGCTAGCTGACCACGCCCCCCAGAACCCATGGCTGCTGACTGTCCACACCGCCAGACTCCAGGGCCGCTGTATGCAACATTTAAAGCAGGCATCCTGTAAGATGTGCTTAATCACCCTCTGAGGCTGCTTGGCATGTTGACACACATGCTAAACACACATCACAGGTCTGCCTGACACGGCTGGCCAGGTTGCCCTCGTCTTCAGCACTTCCGTCATTTGTTTCATATTCCTGTCCACCTAAACATGAAGCTGGGCGGGGGAGATGAAGCATGAATGCGTGTTTCACTGGACCCTGTTTTCAGTCCGCATAACAAGACCCAGCGCCTGAGCTTGCTCTGGCTCAGGGTGATCCGCTTGGGAGTGAGCTCCACTGGACAGAATAAGCCTCCCCCAAAGCGCCTCCACCCCTCCACTGGGTTGCAGCCAATAACCATGTTTACCACCACTCAAAACCAAACTTTGGCACAGGGCCCCGGAGGTTTGTTGGCCCCCTGTTGGCGGCAAACAGTCACTACACTGGGGGCATAATAACAAATTAGACTTTGTTTACAGCACGGTGCAGTGTTATGTTTATGTTTAAACTCTCCCTGCTGTCTTCTGCGGTCGGAAAGCATAACAAAAAAACATGGACCTGAGACAGCGATTGACAGAGTGCTTCACATGCTGGAACGTGATCCAGAAAACATCAAACCCACAAGCCACTTCAAAAAGGGAGGGGGATGCATGAGGAGCAGTGCACAGCATTGTGGGATTAGATTCAAGGTGTGATGGAGAGAGGAGTATGCATGCGAGCGCGTGGGATGAATGGTGCGTTGGGTCCCCCTGTGACCCACGGACCACAGATTAGGACCATCTGTGTTTCAGCCAAAGCAGCTTACACAGTTTACACACTCACGCTTTATCTGTTTACTGTATGCAGCTGGATATTTTATTGCGGTGATTAAAAGTTAAGCGCTTAGCTAAGCAAGCCAAGAGCATGACCCTTCTGGGAGCAGAGGCTTGAGATCTCAATTCCCTTTGCTGTTTTGACTCCCTCTGGCCAGTCTTTGGTTTGGCAGGGATTTGGCCTCCACAAACCCTGTAAATGTAATTAATGTGATTGGAAGGACGGGGGAGTTTAAGATGTGATTCCCCTGACCCTTTGGGCAGAACTGTCATGTCCAATCACTTTCCACACAGCCTCTGGTTGGGGATAGAGTTTAAACTGCTCCATCTAATGTCTCAGGGAGAGGGCAGCTCCTCATTTCCTAACAGCCAAAACAAGGTTGATGTTGCTCCAAGAGACACTTCCACAGTCCCGCGCTTAGTCTCAGGTGCTGTTCCCATGTGGCTTGGCTAAGATTCTTCTGGACACAACTATTTTGGGTTGGACACATTTTATGCATTTTACACATGCTGAAACTACACAGAATCATAATTTTTCCATTGCTGTGTCTGGCACATTGCATTGTGGGAACAATTTCTGACTCAGCGTTGTGACATCACATGCATTTGATTCATGTTCCTCTCGTCTTCATGTGAGTGTTCCTCCATGTTTCTCCATGAGTGGAGGGTGTCCCCTGTCCTGCTGTGTCCACTGTCCTACATAGTCCCCTGTCCTGTAATGTCCCCTATCCTACGGAGTACCCTGTCCTATGGAGTCCCCAGTCCCTTAGTGTCCACTGTCCTGCAGTGTCCTCTATCTTACAGAGTCCCCTGTCCCTTAGTGTCCACTGTCCTGCAGTGTCCTCTATCCTACAGAGTCCCCTGTCCCTTAGTGTCCACTTTCCTGCATTGTCCTCTATCCTACGGAGTCCCCTGTCTCCAGCTTCCTGCTGAGGCATCAGATTCACCATGACCTTGTAGTGGATAAGCCGTCATGGAGGACAGCAGCTTGAAATTGCTGTGACGTTTCCTGCCACTGTTCTGAGTTTAGACTGCTGAGGAATGCTACGGACGATGATCTTTACGTTTGCTGGAACTGCAAATCGGTCATGTCAGAGAAAGTCATTTTCCTGTAGGCAACAAATCCCAGCATGCACTGCGAGTGCTGCTCTTACGCCCTGCAAGCTCCTGTCACATGGTGGCGGACACAGCTCAGACCCCAAGAGAGACAGCAGATTACACGCATTACAACAGGGAAACCATTGACTATGCTTTTTGCATGAAATATGCTTATTTACGGTATTAATTTTTCAAGATGGCAGTCGCTGGCAGGACCCTCTCTTCTTAATTTGTTTGTGTGTCTGGGTGTCTGTGCTCGCCTGAGATGGCCAGTGTCTTTGCTTTTCCTTAAAGCGACACTCGCCCCAACACCCCCCTTAATCCTGTCACTTCACAGTGTGTCATGTGACTGCATCAGATCAGTGGCGCGGCAAGGTGACAGCCACAATTGTAGTTACCTGGGCATCCTTGATGTCAAAAACTGGTGCTTCCATGCTGACATGGATTGACATAATTGCAGCAACATGCTGGCATCTTGCAGCTGGGAGGTTCCCCTGGGAAAGCGTGCAGACATGTGGGTTTAAGACATACGGTGTCTCTGGTTCCTCAAACGCAAGGAAAAGAGTGGTTCAGTTACGGTTCAGGAAGTGATTGTCAAGCAGTATTTTGGTAATGGGATAGAAGTGTAGTGCAGAGTCCCTGTTTTAAAAGGGAATGAGCTCTTCGCTGTAAAAAAAGGGCTTTAATGTGACAAAATAGTCCGATAAAAACTCTCCAAGTGGCAGCCTGTTGTCTTATTTTTTAACCTTCTTTGGCTGCCTTTGTTGTTTTCCAAGTTTTAAATTGACTACAGGGGTATATTTAATATTTATTAGCCTGACCGTGCATTTACAGACTCACCTTGCTGTTTATTATGCTAAACAGCTCAACAATAGGAATTATGCTAAAACATGATTTCATTATGTTTGGCTAGCTCTGTTTTCTCGTGTTAAATCTGAATATATTTGAATGCTGCTTCCCTGGCATGCAGGCCGTCTGCTGCCTGCCCTCCCCCCCCCCAGCCTTAAAGAGTGTCCTTGGCTATGACCTTGACTCCATTAGCGTGGCACTCGGACTTCAAGGGGGTGTGCAGCCACCTCCCACACTTCCAGAAGCTGAGATTGATTGTCCGTGTTCGGAAACGTGAGGAAGATGAGGCACTCTCCTCCTGCGAGATGCAGGCATCTGTGCTCCATACCTGTCGTCAGTAACAGTCAGGAGTTGGGGAAAAGTGGATTTGATGCTTTGAGGTACCCTTAGAAAAGGCGTCCTTCCTGGTTCAGCAGCAAGAACAGCAGCTTTATGCGTTAATCATCTAGTATTTAAGAAGTGCGATTTAACAGTATGTCAGCCCACCGCTGGACATCCTCTAAAGTGTTTCGGGGTGTGGGTACAGCATGAGCCAGGTGTGTTTTGGGGGGGCAGCATGAGGCAGGCGTGTTTTGGGGGGCAGTGTGTGGCAGGCGTGCTCTGAGTTTCGGGGAGAGGACATGTGGTTGTGCATTAATTAAGCAAGCTGCCCAGCCTCTCATCTCTGCATCAGGCGCTCTGCCAGGGCTCCCTGCATCCCCTGCCATGTGGAAATTACTCTCATTGTGTCGGCTACACTTTGGTCTACCAGTATGCCCCCCCCTATGCCGCCTGTGAGCGGCCGGGGGCCAAAGCACGATGTGGCTGTGTGAGACTGGCTCTTGTGCCCCCACACCCCCACACTCCGTGGTCAGCCGTGGTCTAGGCGCAGGAGCTAATCTCCTGTGAGCCAGACCACCAGGTGAGGCAAGGCGAGGTGGCCTTTATGGGCGGAGGCGCAGTGTGGGGCCTCATTTCCAGCGACAGGGGCTGAATGTGAGCAGAGGATGCTGGGAATTCCTAAGGCTCATGGTGGTGACAGGCCCTTTTATTAATTTTTTTTTTACTTTTCCAGACCCTGTGACTCTAACTAGAATAGAGATTGAATGGATGGATGAACAGACAGATGGATGAATGGACAGATGGATGTGGAAGTCAGTGTTAATTATATTAGGTGATAATTATGTCATTAACAAATTAATTGTGCACATGTTTTCACATTTAGTGGGAATAACTTGCAAAAAAAGCAGGTGAAAAATGCAAGAGCCCAAGACAAAGAGACCATCTGAAGACAAATTCTGTGTCACTCCTACCAGATAGTGGAGGTTGGATAGTCAATCTTCTTAATGGGTTTCAAAAAGATTCTGGAGCGTCCTCTGAAAACCAACCTATTCGCTTTTTATACCGACCTTTCCAAAATAACAATATTATAACAAAATTTAATAACATCAGAGCAGTAAAAAACTATTGCGAGAATATGTCCCATAAATCCATTTTGCACTGGAGACAGAGCTGACATCTGTCACAATAAAACCCAATTCCAGAACGTCGGACTGGATTTTGTCTTCATTTGAGTCTTCTGAAAAGATTGTCTCACCAAATTGCCCTTGTCAATTACGCTGATAATCCAAGTGAGCGAGATGTGTCCGTTGTCTTTACAGTAACCATTACCACTGATCTGTGGTCAGCGGCGGCCCACCCCAAAGATGTCAGTGTAATATAAGAACGTGAGCTCAAAGCTGATCTTTGCTCTGCGGCCAGATCAACTGGAAAACACTCAGTGTTAGAGGAAAGTAACATTTTCCCGAAAAGCTCTCTATGGCTCCAGGAAATGTACAGGAGGGTTGTTCAGGGTGGTGTATCGGATACCAGGGGACTCTGCCCATGATCAGAATTCTGGGGCTGGCAGACTGAAACCACCTCTGAGCCACAGAGTGATGCCCTTAACCGCCAGCTCCAGGGGCTGACACATGTATGGTGACCTCCCCCAGCTTGCTCTCACCTGTTTGTGTATGTAGGTCTCTAAGGAGATCATGGAGAGATATCGGAAATGAAGCATTCAGGGGTGCCTGTAATCAGGCATGTTCATATGTCAAATGAAGCTTCATTTCAAAGGTTACAACCTTGGGCCTTTTGCACCACTGACTGGTGGAGGCTGCGGCCTGACCACACCTTCACATGCAAAGCAATGGCTGGGTTTGATTGAAGGCCCCCCTTCCCATCCTCTTTCATTTGCGGTCACATGCCGAGACATTGCTGCACTCTGCATGCGTGTGGTAAATAGACGGCTTGACGCGCTCATTTGTGTATGAAAAGGAGCAGCGGTAAGAGAGGCACTTAACCCGGGGATTCCACACATACAGAATCATGCCACTTCTGGCAGGTTGATGGAGGACTGTCTTTGTCACCGTGGGTCCCATTACAAGATTATTGTGTTTGCCCTCACCACACTGAGGAAATCACACCTGGATCCACCTCAGATCAGCAGCATTTTGAACGTCATGTACACAGTCTGAGGCACATAGCTCACTCATGCACTCCGAAGTGTGATTTTATCGACCAGCACGGATATTTATTTGGCCAAGCACAGTGTCTCTAATAAATGATTCTGAATATATAAGGAGTTGTTTACGTTAGTGTTCTGTTACCCAGTTTCATGCTGAAATCATTGCCATGAATTCTACATGCTGATAGTGCAGAGATTTCGGGAGGGGGGGAGCAGGGTTCAGGTGACCGTAATTCAGCTGATCTGCCTCTTACACCCTGGGTGTAAACCTCACCTGAGTGTGGACCTCACCCAAGTATAGACCTAACCCAAGTGTAGACCTCACCTGGATGTAGACTCTGCCAAAGTGTAGACCTCACATGGATGTAAACCTCATCTGAATGTAGACCTCACCCTTTGTGTAGACCTCATCTGGGTGTAGACCTGCCCCTAGAAGCTGGGGGTGTGTCCTTGGTCCTGGGTCCAGTCCTGTACAAGCGGTTTGCTGCACACATGGTACCCGCTTCGCTTTTGCTTCACACCTTCTGCCTGCCAGCCTCCCTAACAGCTCCCCCCGGCTTTCTGCCAAGCCCCCACACAGCAAGGCTCCGCTCTCCTTCTACAACCAGTGACACTCAAATCCATGTGCCGACACTGCATTTCACCAACCATAAGTAAACAATAACATTGATTGAGGTAATTCGCTATTATTGAACCATGTATAGCAGAGGAAATGCTTCACAGGCAGGCATAGGTGACTTTACATGCTTTTGCTCTGGACGGCCTTCACAATGGCACCTTCACTTTCTGGTAGAGGAAAGAAAAAACATGAGTGTAAAAGAGGCCAGAGCCTCAGTCAGCATTTTCATGTGATGAAAGATAGAACCTCATGCTGCACCCTGAAAAAAGTGCAAGAGCTGTGTATCTCATACTTGGTTTACTTTCCAGGTAGGCTAATGCAAGCTTGGCCACGGTATGAGAAGGGGTGCCCCCTCATCTGGGATGCATCTTTGATTTTTTTAATACAAAGCTTCACTCTGAGTTAACCTGTTTAATTACACAAAAAGGCCTATTTACGCACCATCTGCTCTGCTCCAACATGTTCCCCTCCCATCTCTCTCTCTTGCAGCCGTTTCCCAAACAAGAGTATGAAAAGTCCTCAGCATTATTGACACCACGTTGCTGCGATGGAGACGCCGGCCGCCCCTGGATGTGCAGCATGCTTTCTGATTTGAACAGCTAATTACACGCCTCCGGGGCCTCACAAGAGCCCAGGTCTGTGTGTTTGCCCTCAGCAACCTCAGTTAGCACACAAGCATGCCCAGGAACGCCTGAGCAAGTGAAATCTGTTTGGGATACACATGTATAATGATGATCAAACAAGGTCCGTCCACAGGAAATCCAAATCCATACAACAGATGGTTCGACCTTCGATGTGTGAGCCCTTGATTTAATTCAATTTCAATCTATTTTTATATAGCGCCTTTTAGAGCACAATTGTCCCAAGGCACCTGTCAACAGTATGTGGCAATCCATTACTACATCATTTACACAATAGAAAAATAGTTTGTAACGTTGCGGTATGAAATGGTAACTCTGTGAGGCTGCAGCGTGCTTCATTACCAAGGCAGGCTGGAGAGCTTCCCTTTACGGTGATGACGTGGTGTGAAATGGTGACTTTCTGAG
>JABFDZ020000047.1:1800376-1811383 GCA_019775955.2 Pollimyrus isidori | reverse complement strand
ACCCAGGTCAGTTTCACAGCCCCTCCGTTTGCACTGCATTTGCACCCAGGTCAGTTTCACAGCCCCTCCGTTTGCACTGCATTTGCACCCAGGTCAGTTTCACAGCCCCTCCGTTTGCACCAGCTGCTGATAAATATTAGCAAAACAAAAACCGAAAGGAAGCTCTTTGGCACAGGGTCCTAAAATCAGCAGCATGTATTATTCTGCATTTTTTCTCCTGTGAGGAATGACAGATGTTTGCATATTAATGAGGATGGGACGATTACCCGTCGCTGGCATCGACTTGGGATGCAGAGCACAGCCAGGATCCGGCCCATTCATCACGCTCATCCTGGAATGCCGGTGTGGCGCGTTGGCGAGAGACAGCATGGTTGCAACGGGCAGCGTGAGGGGGAGGGGGCCTTAAGGCAGTCCTCAGCAGAGCCGCATGAATCCGTCTTAATAAAAGTGCGATGCATCAATCGCATCAGCGAGACTCCGTCTGCGAAGCACTTCCTCGTGAAAGGCATTTCGCCTTCACACCTTAAAATCTCATCCAGTCAATAAAAGGGTCGTTTTCCCCTAGATTACAGGTTTCGCTCTCTAATACTGGGCTTGATGATTTTGACAATATAATCACAGAGACCTAAGAATGTATTGTTCAAGCACGGAACCCCTTTGCTACAGTCATACCTGGTATCGGGTAATTATACATCTTTTCTATCAAATTTGGTTCCTCGTCCCCGTCAGCTGAGTACTACATAAGAGATCAGTCCAGGCTTTTGGATTACCGCACACCCAAAGGCAAGCACGCAGTTAGCCGTAGGGACGGATGGGATGGGTCCCCTTCACTGACCTTGATCCCTCCCCCCCACTTACAGGACGAAAAAACAGAATTTGCCGCCTTTGCATAAGGAAAAATATCCTTAGTCCCCCCCAATTCAAAAATCCTATCTGCGGCCTGGGACCCAGATTCAGGCCCCTCACTTTTCCTTAGAGCTAAATGTGTGGGGTCCCATCACACCAGGGCAACAGCTTCAAAAACACAACAGTATATGTGTGTGACCATAAAATAAAGGACTTGAATTGAGCCTCAAAACATAGGTGTAGATTTTAATGTGGATGGTAGGGATATATCCCTACAAATATTGTAGGACTACCGTATATGTTTAGGGAGGCATTGGGTTTTAGGTGGACTTACTAATGTCGAAACCAAGCCTACACCCTTGCATCAAAGGGTCATGAATGAGGTTCCTCGTCTTCTGCAATAATGACCTTCAGCTGTTGACCTTCAGGATCTCTGTATCTTGTGAGCTTAGTGAAGAGCTTCGGATGAGGATGACTAGAGTCTGGGTGACTTGGACCTGCACCAAGTTTCAGGATGTGACACCCAATGCAGGTATGAGATGGATAGCAACGGCAGTCCTAACCCAGTGGAAGCCCAGCTGGCCAGAGATAGTGTCCTACTACTTAGGGTGGGGGCTCACAGTAGAAATAGACAAAGACAGAGAGACAGACTAATAATTCACAGAGAAAAGGGTCCACAAGAATGATCTGTGACATCATCAGGGTTAGGGTTAGTCATGCTGGGAAGTCATACTGGTAAAACAACTCCAGATAAATACATGGTCCATTCTGTGACTGTTACAAAAAATTCCAGCTATTGTGTCATATTAGCAGAAAGTAGTACCTAGTATAGAACAGTATCAATAGTATTAATAGTTTGTAGATGACGCAAGGTGAGAAAACTCTTCCGTCTAGCATAGATATTCCACTCTGTTGGCCAGACAGCATTGGCTTCATAATCCCACCAAAGCAATTAGAGGAGCTCCTTCATTGGGGTGGAAATCTTCATTGGGTGCTAGAATGTTCCATCAGGGAACATCATCAGTCACCCCCCCCCCCCCATACACACAACACACACACACACACACTTAATCAGATCCCCAGCCAACTACATACGGAACAAATTATCCATAACATCTAACTCTATTACTCTATTTTCATACTGAGGGGGGTCGTCTGTCTTGATGCAAAGAGTGCGGTTAAAGGGATCGATGGCTGCCGGGAACAGCCATGTGGAGCAGAGATGTCACGGGCCACAGGGGATGCACTCACGCTGAAAGGGGCTCTTTTAACGGCACTCCCGGGATTTGTGGGGTCGCATGGGGATTACAAGGATTAGCACGAGATTGATTTAGCATCCCTGCTGCTTGTGAGGGCTCCACCAGCGATCTGTGAGCCACGTGGGGCCATTTCGTGTAGGCGAGCTACGCACAGACCGTGAAGAATGCCACCAGCCGCAGCCATAATTTGGGAAACATGACCGGGTGAGAGATCCCAACGTGCTGACCCAAGATAGCCATCCCTGCAAACTTCTAACACTGCAGTCAGGAATCTGCATAGTGGACACTTTCTCTGTCAGGGAATGGAGATGTCCTCACCTTTCTTTACCATTATCTCCCCTGTGGATGGTTCAGTCCCACAGTGTTGAGAGTTACAGTCAGTCTGTACCATTACACCCCTGTCGATAGTTTGATCCCGTGTTGTTGGGAGCTACAGTCAGTCTGTACCATTACACCCTTGTTGATAGTTTAACTCCACGGTGTTGGGAGTTATAATCGGCCTGTACCATTACACTCCTGTCAATAGTTTGATCCCGTGGTGTTGGGAGTTACAATCAGGCTGTACCATTACACCGCTGTCGATAGTTTTATCCCGTGGTGTTGGGAGTTACAATCAGCCTGTACCATTACACCGCTGTCGATAGTTTGATCCCGTGGTGTTGGGAGTTACAATCAGCCTGTACCATTACACCGCTGTCGATAGTTTGATCCCGTGGTGTTGGGAGTTACAGCCAGCCTGTACCATCACACCTCCTTTGTACCATATGCACATTTCTAGCTGTCACAAAATAATATTTAGATGAAATATCTATGCAAGGAAGATCATTAAAAATGGTTTAATAGTGGCAAGTTAAAAAGTGCTTATAATAAGCCACAGATGATTACCTGCATAATTTTTTTGCAGCTGTCAGTGTATGGATGACAGGAGCCTGATATCCCATTGGCTAATTTTACTACCTTACATCTAAAGCAAAGTCATGTGCTAACCATGCATGTGGGAATGCTTTTTACAGTGTATTTATAAATGGTAATTAGGCACTGTTTACAGCGGCAATAAAGCTTAGAATATTAGTATCTTCATTTCAACATCCTCCTCCCTTTACGCCTCTTCATCCTAGCGCAGTGTGGGTCCCGATTCCCTGCCACATTCTCCCAGTGAGTGCAGAATCACACTACCGGGTCACACCTGTCTCACAGCCTTGCAGAACATGATCTCGTGCTGCTTTGAGCAGCTGCTGGGGTTCAAATAGATCTGCATTCAGTCACGTAAATTTGGGGCCCAGGTGAAATGGAAACTGGACACTTTTAAGAACTTTCAACCATCTACTACAATTCCAGGTCCCCCTGACATACAAGTTGTTCTTGTCAGGAAAGAAAGATAGAAAGTTTTCTGTGAAGGACCGTTGAGGCCAGATACCCTCAAAACATCCTGCAAGGGGCTGCAAGCCACATCAGTCTCTTTGTTATGCTTGAATCACGCAGTGACTCTACCACAAGCCACATCAGTCTCTTTGTTATGCTTGAATCACGCAGTGACTCTACCGCAAGCTCCATCAGTCTGTGTTATGTTCGAATCACGCAGTGACTCTACTGCAAGTCACATCCGGCTCTGTGTTACGCTCGAATTACGTAGTGACTCTACCACAAGCCACATCAGTCTCTTTGTTATGCTTGAATCACGCAGTGACTCTACCGCAAGCTCCATCAGTCTGTGTTATGTTCGAATCACGCAGTGACTCTACTGCAAGTCACATCCGGCTCTGTGTTACGCTCGAATTACGTAGTGACTCTACCGCAAGCCCCATCAGTCTATGTTATGCTCGAATTGGTCACTGACTCTACAAGCCCAAAGAGTCAGTGAGTCTTGGTCACTTCCTGGTTTGTTTTCGGAATGACTCATCAGGTACGTTCTGGGATAGAGTGACTAACTGACTGCATCTAATATATCCTGTGATCATGCAGAGCCAATTATTATTCAAAGGAACACATTTAGTCGTTTTAGTCATCCAGTTGCATTAGGAACAACATTGAATAATGCATTTCACAACAAAAACAACACATGGCACCCAAGAAGCACTTCATAGATGATACAGATGATGCTAGTGGATTTTTTCTGTAATACATTTGTAGGCTGATCAAAACCAGGCACCAAATCCATATACATGGAGGCTAGGGCCAAAATAGAATTGTAACAGACTAATTTACCCATGTTATGGGAACTAGGCACAGTTGGGACCAATGTACAGTATATAAAGGACCTTGGTCACCTGATTTTGGCCACCCCCCATGCTACCTACCTTATCCCACCAATGTTTGTAATTGTTTAGTTATAAATCTATAATATCCCAAAAGCAGCATTACTATGTGTACAGCCATGATTCATGGAATTCTGCATGTGTGTGTGTGTTTGCGTGTCTGTGTACACATTTCTATTTGACTTTAAGCATGTTTCATAATTATTTTCACTTCTATATTCACAAAATCTGACTGCGCTCTCCAGCCACGAGGGCCCCGATCAGCTATAAAATGGGTCTGTCCATATCTTTAACTGAAACAGTGTCAAGCCTTAAGATGAGTTTGCCCCGTTGAGGGGGAAATGCGGACCGCGGCTCTCCCACTCAGGTGAAAATGAAACCTCTCTCTGTGAAGCAATAGGGGTCCCATGTAAATTGACGTACCGCTGACCCCTCTGCCATCCATCACATTCATTTGGGGCCCTTAATACACCACAGAGAAAATACGCCAACGTGCGATTTTCATGGGGCGAGGGTGCTCCCACCCAGGGCCCCTTGTCTCAATAGGCAGAACCCGTGACTGTAGACCAGGTCTTATATGTGTCTCATCTTCTTGGGTTACACTGTGGTGTCACCTTTCCACAGACTTCGCATGGGCTGCATCAGGTACACAACACCCATGAGTCCTGCTATGGCATTTATACAGGATTCAATGCCTGTCGATCCATTTGGCGATATAGGTGGTTGCCCAGGGTGCTGTCGTATGCAGGGGAGCCGGTGATGAGGCTTGCCTAGGGTGCCACGCGGGCATCGAGCGGTGCTGCCAGGATGGCCGTATGCTGCTCCAGCGCCACTTCTAAAACTCGACCACTAGGGGGAGCTGGTCAGGAAGCGGAGAGAGAGGAGTCTTGCCCGTTTCAAGGACACACTCTTTGCTGAGTGAGGCATCTGTGGGAGATCCGCACACCATGTCCATCCTCTGCATCCTACAATTTTATTGTTCTTACATTAGAGGCATCCTTCTGTACGCCCCCCGCCGCCCCCCCCCCCCCAAGAGGAAACATGTCTTTATTGCCTGCTGGTCACATGACAGGGTGTGAGAGATTGTAGCGAGAAGCCCAGAAAGTCTCGCTGAGCTATCTCTTATCCTAACTCTTGCTGGTTGTACAGCATGGGCACATGGCACAGTGTGTGTGTGTGTATGTGAAAGTATTTATATAAGTGACTCAGTCCTATTCAGGCTGGGTGTTTACATGGTTATGATGTAGAAGTTAACCATCATTGGATCTTATCTGTATCAAACAAAGAAATATGTCCGTTGGGATTTCCCCAGCCCACAGACTGATTTTTCTTGGCTAAATATTCTCAACAAAGATTCACTGCACTGAGACCTCAGATCTGACATCGACATGTGACTGCCTAAATAAAATCTGTATCAAATCTAATTGAATGGCATCATTGTCGGGGGTCTTTTCAGGCAGCCTATTGTTGTCTTGCTCCCTCTATTACGATGTCCATCACTAGCTGCTGTTTGTTGTCTCTTGATGAAATGAAACTTCAGCAAGCTGTCATTTGCTTTTAGATTTTTGAAAACCTGTGGGTAACCGTGACAATATTATACTGTACCCCCTACTCCCCCTCCTAGCCCTAAAGTGCTTAGCTTAAGCACAGGCTGGTCTCAACTGGCTTCAGCTCTTTTCCTGGAAAACCATCCAGCAGATTCCATGACTTCACATCTTCAGCGAATTTTCAGAATCAAGTCAGAATTAAGAATCTAAATCAGAATCAGAATTAAGTCATGCTGCCCCTCAGTCTATTCTTTTTCCAGGATTCCTAGAATAACACAAATTTCAGTGAAATTCATAGATAAGAACATAATAAATTTCCAAACAAGAGGGGGCCTTTCGGCCCATCAAGCCCATTTGGGGAGAACTTAACTAATAGCTCAGAGTTGTTAAAATCTTATCTAGCTTGTCTAGATGACTGAGATGGGGGGGCACTCTTGTGAATGGCTCACTTCTGGACGTAAACATCACGAGTGACGCTGGGGTGGCTGCGGAGCCTGTGGGGAAATGAATCCAGACAAACTCCTGAGATTTTACGCTGTGGGACATCTGTGTCTGAGTTAGACGCACGGTGACGGACCAGAGACGTTTTCTTTTTCCGTTTCCATGGTAAAACACACGGGACGGCCGACGATGCCGGGCTGTAGAGAGGAAAGGGGACCCCTGCCGTCAGACCACCTGCTCATATGTTGTCCATTTTGGGAAGGAAACATGCACATTGTCACTATTAGTAAATTTCCCTTGCGGTCAAACACCTCCGCATATAAGTGACTTCAAGAAGCAGAAGCTCTCCTTGGAATCATATATGCAACCATGTGGTCACAAGCATGGTCCTTCAATCAGTTACCAGGCAACACATTTGGTGCTAGGCACTCTATACCTAATTATCATTCCTGCTCATTTAAATGGCGGCTGTTTCTCGCAGTCCAAATCATTTCCATTGAGCTTTGAGTTTTACTTTTGTCACCCCTCAAACCCCCACCCCGGGCAGCGTCGTCTCCATGCAATTCACGCTCTTGTAATGGCTTACCAGCATGACACGCTGAAGAGCAGCTTAATGGCTGTAACGGCGAAGCTGTTCATCTCCCACTACTTACTCTGGCGGCCTTAAGACGCCGCTTTTAAACGCACGCACACTCGCGGAGCGGCACGAGTGCAAGTGGGCATGAACCACATCCATCAGGGATATGGAAGGTTTCACCTTGGCCTACTTCGAAAAGGAGGTGTGTTATGTACTATAGCACATGATGCATTTCTGATGCTAAAGGCACAGCTAATTTGGAGTTATTAATCACCAAGGCTTGTTTTTCTTTCAGAGTACTAGTTATTTCTTTGTTCTTTTTGTGAAGATCACGCAAACACATCAGTCGTGTGCTGTGACTAATGCTAATCATTAGCGGATACTTTTCATGATTAACTCTCATAACTACCGCACGCTTAACTGCAGCCACGCTAATTAGGGCATAATTCAGTGTGATTACTGGCAGCATTTCAAAACTCGCTCATCACGTTTTGCGTGACGGGGTCGAGTGATTCATGGAAGGATGAGTTAGCATTGAGGTACTGGGCTGGGTACCGGGGCCTGGTTTTGGATGGGAGATCCGCAGGCGCTTAGTCAGTGTGTTAATCAGGCAGTCGGTTACATGCAGTATTGAGTAGAACGTCGTAGAAAAGTGAGTCTGCAGCCACTCCAGGTAATTTGTGGACACCTCTGATGTCTTCATGTTTACAAAACTATTATTTTTGCAAGGTTGTCATCAATTTTGAGGTTAATTCAGCTAGCTGGTATCTAACTAGGACATCTGTTGCGACAAGATGGGCACAAACAACTTTTTTTTGTATTTTTCTGGACTTATTTTCCATGGCTGGGCCTCGTTTTTATCTCTGTTTAGGGATTTCAGGCAGCAGAAATGGTTTCTCAGTTGTTAAGGTGTTAATAATGCTTGCACACACTGAAGAGCTGACACCATTATCAGGAAGTGTGTGTCTGTGTGTGTGTGTGTGTGTGAGGGAGAGAGAGAGAGAGAGTGAGTGAGTGAGTGAGTGAGTGACATATACATTACGTTGAGGGGACATCTGGTGTAAATGTGATAATAACCTGTTATTTTGATGTTGTGGGGACCATTTTTCAGGTCCCCACAATGATCTGTGTATGCAATTAAAAAAGGAAATGGCAAAAGTATATTTTGTTTGGTAACTTATGGTTAAAGTTAGGGCTGGGTGCCTTAGCTGACTAACCCGCCTTGTCCTTAGCATCTGTCTGCTGGATCAGAGAGCCTGGTCCTGAATACCTGTGCATCTACATTAAAGCTTTTCCCAAACATGCAGCAGGTAGCTGAGGACTGATGTGGGATGAAGTGAAGAACAAGCGCTAAGAGTGAGATTGTTCCACAACCTGGAATCTGTCCTGTCTTCCCCCGTAAGCGGCTCCCCGGGGGAGTGACCCAGCTGGCCCAGGGGTCCTTTATTGCCCCGATTCCTCTCATTACGGGGAAGTGATCTGGATCCGCCAGACAGATGCATTACCATTTAAAAATGCCACAGAAGAATAATATGCACACGTGTGCTTGCTGTTAACATTTTGGAGTGTTTATTCTGCAATCAGCAATCAGAAAAGCAGAACAATCTGCATTTTGTTCTCACACTACAAAGTCCCCGCAATAGGTGAGAGCCATTTACCCTAATCACGAAAAACAAAGTGATTAAGTCTTTAGATGCCTTAGCTCCCACATTCCTGTCCTCTAATCTGCTTTTAATTAGCTGCTTATTGCGTGGTTAAATGGTCATGTGACTGCATTATGGCCTTGATGTTTGGCCTGTATCCTTATTGGATTATACCACAATGGAGCAAAGTGAGTTTGACAGGCATCTTATCTGTTTCCCTTGGGGGTCCCAGCTCCCCCTCGTGCAATACAAGTTTTTCAATCAAAATGGGCCCTAAAACTTCAGGGGCCCCAACGTGTTGTTTGAGTGGAGTCTGCCATCACCCTCTGCCACCCCATCACCATACACATACATGGCTGCATTTCCATCATCTACCACTCCAGTCCACATGGAGCAGCGCTGCCCCAGTGTGCAAGGTGAACCTTCATCTTACTGAAAACTGCCAGCTGGAAGGTAACTTGCTGTGGTTCTTTTTTTCCCGAAATTAATGCAACATAACAAATCACTCTTCGTAGTGGTTAACATTGCAATCTGAGATCAAGCAACAGGTGAAATCCACCCTCAATACCACTAATGTTGTCTATCAGATAAACAATTCTTTCTGAGATGCCACACACAGGAGGGGGTCAGACTGACGTGCCAGCTGATGGCAGGACAGGCCGAACGCCCTCTCTGACCTTCCTTAGCTCCTCCCATCCTACTCCACGCTGGCAGAGACCCTCAGTGAGGCCCCTGGCCTTTGTCTGGCCGGCAGTCAGCTTCACGGCGCTCGCTTGATAGTCCAACATGCAGGGGGCTCTGTAGCCAGGGCAACGCGTTCCTCTCTGCCTGATGCATGATCAGAGAGGCAGTAAATCAGCCAGTTTAGGAAACAAAGGCGACGCAGAATCGGCGTAGGGGAGGCAAGTGGCCGGCGCAGCCAGAGGGCTGGGTGGAGCGTTCGGCACCATCGAAGCGGACGCCCAACTGGCAGTCTCACCAAGTCCGACTGGCTACACACTGCTCTCCCCCCCCCCACACACACACACACACCGAGGCCGTGGGACACACATTCATGTCTCTCAGAGCGCATTTTTCAGAGAGGAGGAGGGCCCCACCGGGGAGACTGAAAGCGTGAGAACGGCGGCGGCCTGGTGAACATTGTCTCTGGCGAAGATGAAAGGCGGCACGTGAAGCCAGACACCGGGATGGGCAGTGAATAAAAGGGCCCCTTATGCCAGGCCTTACAAACCCAAGGGGTCCAACGCTGCCCAGAGTGTGCAGCCACTCCTGGGCCTGAAAGGGGCCCGAATTTAAAGAGACAGGCTGGCCGGCATGGAGAGGGCGGGGGCGTCTGACCCGGCGTCACAATGTGGGCTGGAGATTGGCCCCCACCAGTTCCCCGTTCCCCCAAAGCACGGAGCAGCTGGCAGCAAAGATAAGGGACAGCGGTGAACGGGAGGGTGGCAGTGCCCCCGGGCCGGAGAGGCCAAAATAAATGTTGACTCACGCGGCGACTATTAAGCCACTTAGCAACATGCAGTTATTTCCTACGACTCAGGCAGAAATGCGACTGGAGTCGTTAAGCGGTGATTTCTCATTAGCGGCAAGCTCCCCCATCCCTGCACATCCCAGGGGAAGCAGGAACACTGCTTTAAAGGCATGTGGGTGCTCCTAACGGACCTCGCCAATCTCCCCCCACATCCCCCCGCCCCGCCCCCCGGCTTCCCGTAGGCCTTGACACACACCCCAGCAGATAATTCCTGAAGCGGAACGGACAATTGTATCAGTTAAAGTTTAGTAAAAATTAGATGTTTTAAGGAACGTGGTAAGATCTGAGCAAAACTGCAAGGGAGGTACGGTGGGGCACTTTGTCCAAAAAGCGCGTGAAGATCCGACGCTGCCCTGCGTGGCACTCGAAGTCGGCCGCCTGCATAATCATCGCTACATCAGTCAAACATAGACTTTCCCCGATGTTTTATGTGACGTTTTCTCCTATTATTCCAAGTGTCTCATTATGTAACGCAGTAATTAGGGTTCTCCTGCATTAGAATTTGCGAGTAAACAGCATAATGATGTGAAATGCAGGAATCTTCTATGAATTACCCAGGCAATGCACGTGGGTGGCCATGCCAGCTCTGGGGAGGGGTGGTCTTTTGTTTTTATTAACTTAAAATCATTTCTCTTCAAGAAACACAAAATAAGATCTTTCTGAGATATCTCTTCCCCCCATTGTGTTCCAGTACTCATACTGTAATAACTGGATTACGGATATTGATGGTAAACAAAGTCACATCCAGCTAACTAGCCTGACCTCTTAAGCAATTTTTGTATTGCTCAGTAACTGATTTTAAATGGTACTGCCCTGCCTTCGTGGGGGGGGGGGGGGGGGGGGGTTGTAACCCACGAACAGATGAGCAGCTGCCAGGCAACAATTATTCTAGGACACGGTTTTAATAT
>JABFDZ020000047.1:1786428-1800276 GCA_019775955.2 Pollimyrus isidori | reverse complement strand
CCCCCCCCCCCCCCCCCCCCCCCCCCCCCCCCCCCCCCCCCCCCCCCCCCCCCCCCCGCCACCCACGATCAGATGAGCAGCTTCCAGGCAACAATGATTCTAGGACACTGTTTTCATATTAATAAAAGGGTAAGAGTGGGACAGTTACAGGTCAGAGTCGCATGAACCCAAAGTTGTTTACAATTAGCCCCCACACACATCATCCTCGGCCAGCTGAGATCTTCAGCATCATGGTGGAGATCTCCTCAAACACAGATGGACTGTTTGACAAACTAGATCTGACCCCCAACCCACCCCCCCGGGACCAATACTGATGTGACTTCGCCCTTCGGCATCTGAGGCCACCTGACATGGAATGTTATCATCCAGACCACACCCCAGGCAGAGTGTCCCCTGCCCTCGGGGGATTGGGCCATGCAGGGCCATGTCATGGATAAGAAGTGCCATCAATACGATGGGGTTTTCCTGGCCCATGACCCAGAAAGACCACCCTCCCAGAGGGATGTGAGACTGCCCCCCAATGTCTTCCCCCAGATTCCAAATGATGAGTCATTCCTGCGCTCTCTGTCTAATTCAAGAACTTTGGAATGAGGTCTGGGTTCCTATGAACAGGTACCTACACACCATGATGGCCCACCCTCACGGCTCATTTTTCCACTACAACCCCAGTTGTAGATCAACAAAAACTAGCCAGAGGATGAAAGCTTTCCAGAGCCTTACCTAAGACACCCCCCCCCACACACACACACACACACACACGCACACACACACTGTGAGGAACCATCTGATCAATTAATAATTAACCAGAAAAAAACTCTTTCCGTCCAAGTGAAAGAGTTACAGTGGAGGGCATTAACTCTGAATTCACTCAAAAGCGTAACTCACACCTCCCTAAGTAACCCCCCCCCAGCACCCCGCTGAGATGCAGAGCATCTGGGATGCACCCCTGGCCTGTCAGACATTACTAATAGACTGAAGCAAACCTGAATATAGAGCAGCTCTGCAGCGTCTCCTGTCTGTCAGAAATCAGGGCCCCACGTCTCTGCTTCCCTTCGAGGTCTTTTATACATTTTGGACATGTTGCCGTTCTCCACAATGCAAACTGGCATCCTGCCCTTAAGTACTAGACTAATATAATATATTCATAATTCCCTCATTAATTTATGGCACAATTAGCCAAACAGTCATTACCGTTTCTAAAACACTGTGGTCTCAGTGGGTCCTTTGAGATGTGATGGTCCCCCCTCTGTTCTCCCTGTGACGGGCTAATCGTGCGTTTTGTCTGACAGTGTGATCGGCTTCCCTGAGGCCCGGGCCCCTCCCTTGTCACTGCGAGACGTTCCCTCACCCGGGTGACTGAGGGGGCTGAGTGCTGAGTGATCACATCCTTGTCAGTGAGGCTCCTCGTCCCAAACGTGCCAGGAAAAGCAGGGACACCCAGAGCAAAGCAGAGGCAGTTCTGCTGGCAGAGAAGTGGGGAGAGATACCATAATGCAGCTGCCATACTGTCCATGCACAAGGAGGACATTTTTCAAAAATCGTTTAAAGGTTCTGCAGATCATGGGAGGAATTCTTTAAAAATGACATAAACACATGTGGCATGAAACACAGGCATTGTGAGTGAAGCCAGGCCTGCTCTGAACAAGCAGGACACCTGAAAACTGTTGTATCCGCGTTACATATGAAACCAAAGCCGCAAAGAAAACATTATTAATTGATCAGGTTACTTTTCTGTGTCGTTCACTTGTCTTGTCATTCGGTGAACTTACTTAATTGTTCCTGATGACGTATTTCCACTAATATCATTAGAATGAGTGTCCTCACACTGCCGGCATGATCATTTGCGTATTGGGGATCAATAGCCCTTCATAACGGATTCCTGAGTGAATGTTCCCCTTTTCACTTTAACAAGAAAAATGTGCTGCACGCTCTCAGTCTCACCATCAGCCCATGAATCCACATGTCAGACATTTTCCCAGATTAGATCAAAATGCGCTGCCAGCAGAATCATCTCGAGATGATGGCTAAGAACCCCCCCTGTGCAACATCAGTACTCGGTGAATTAGCGGCATGCTGATGAAATCTGCGCCCCCCCCACGGCTCGGCGAGTAATTGTCCTGACTGTGTTTGATCTCCCACTGGCGCCGGGGGCCCCAGACACTGAGGTGTTCCTTCATCGTTCCTCTTTAATGAATCTCCTCACCGGAACAATGAGCCCCTCTGAGCCGGTTTACAAGAGCCGGGATACTGGACACCAGCCCACACCCCGTCACTCTGACGCTGCCGTCCCCCAGCGGCTTTCGTCGGCCCAAGACCCGAGAAGCAGCTCTGCGGATCACAAACAAACTAATATTACTAATAATTTGAAACAGGAAACAGATGTGGCTCATATGTAATTATTACTGCATAATGAAACCTTCATTTCAAAAGGTATTTCTGAATTAAAGGAATATATTACCGCAAAGCATTAGGGACAAAGATTTTGCCTGTAGCGTTTATTTCCCATAATGCCGAGCATTCTGTGTGTCCAGCCTGTTAGGAAGATGAACCACGTCTGACGTTGTGACTCTCCCGTGGTCTCCAAATTCCACCATGGATCCCTGAATACTGGATACTGCTTGGAAAGGCCTCCTCCGACACTCTTCTCCAGGAATTTTTTTTTGCTGAGCTTTTGGTACTAGTTCTCTGTGGTGCGAGATCCCCTGGGGGGGTGAGGGGGGGTGGTGACCAGGAGCAGCCCACATAGTGATGACAGCGTTTATGACTCCTGGATGGACCATTAGCAGTAGGAGTTACTCTCTCACCCCAGAGTGAGTCTGTGCACCACTGACCTCTACTGGCTAGGGATGTGGGGGTGTGTCCTGGGTGTTTGTTGCATGAGTGTGTGTTTGTATTTATGGTGAGTGTTATATGTCTGTGTGTTATAGTGTGCGTGTGCATGTGGCAGAGAAAAGCAGCAGCTCGGAAGCTCAGCAGGCCTGGGGTGGTGGCAAGGGGTGACGGGGAAGCAGCAGCTCTGAAGCTCATGCTTAATCTACCCGCAAAAAGGCCACGTCGCCCAAGGGGGGCAGTACAGAAGTGGGACATCTATAAATACGGCCAGGGTCACACCCCTAGGGAAGCCCTAGCTCATTGTGGGGACAGGAAGTAGTGCCGAGAAGGGACAGGGAGTCCTAGCGTGCCATTGTGGGGACCATTTTTGTGTCCCCACATACAGAGGGGGATGGGGGGGGCGTGGCCAAGTTATTATCCTGCATAACCTAAACGTGTCCTGAGCAGTTAACAGAACCTTCATATTTAATGGGGAATTACGTGCGTTTCTCTGAGGGATGGAAGCTCATAGAATGGGGGTGGGGGGCAGATGGAGCAGGGGGGAGGTGGGAAAGTGAGTCTTCACAGGCCCCAAGGAGCTTCCATTTATCAAAATGAAATTATTTATTGTAACCTTATTAAATTATTTAATGGAAATTAGTTCCATTTGAGATCAATGTGTCTGCATTTGTATCATATTCTTAATTTCCATCTTTATTTGGATACGGGGGGCGGGGGGGAGGGGGGGGCATTTCATTTTTGTTGATTCACTTTCACTTTGGAATAGCAATCCATATTGGCTGGTGCCTGTCTCAGAGTAAATATTCCGAAAAGCGCAGGCAGCCATCGATTACAGCCGGCAGCGACATTAAAATCCAGCATGTTTCAGGAGACGGAAGTACGACAGTTTCCATGCGTTACACTGGCTGGTCGCATCGTGGCACTGAGCTACACCAGGATGTGCAGTAACACATCATTGGTCCTCAAAAGGTCCCCAAAACCCCCTTAAAAAGCCTCTTAAGGTGTCACCCATAACCAGCCGAAATATCAGTCCCACGGGCTAATTGCTAATTGCCACGATCCGTTACCGTGGCGGAAGGCGGTTCTGTCCCAGGCCCGTGTTGACAGTCCCTCCCCCGCCCTACACATAAGCCTTGATGTCTTTATTACACATAAGCGCTCCTCAGCAGACGACACGGCAGCTATTCCAGAGCCTCATTAATTGTATGGTTCCACACACTGATTCACTTTGTGCGCTAAAAGAGTGGGCATTCGGCTTCCCGTGCTCAGCACATCGTTTTTCACCCCCCCCCACAGATCACCCACCCCACCCACGTGCAGAAACCGGCTCACGCCAGCTGCCGTGTGCATTTCCAGGGGAACGAGCAGGGCCGCAGGGAGCTGAAGGTGCTCGAGCATGTTTCTGGCCGACCATATCCGGAGGGAACGTGCGGAGCCGCATGCAGCTAAAGGTGAGGGATTTCATGCAAGATCTCAGCATGCAGATGCGGGGCCGGCACCAGCCAGATGCTGCCTCTAGATGTTTCCCTCTACACAAGATTTGCACCCTCCTCGGCCCCCGCCGCCCCTGTCGTGCGCGTGATGAGGAAGCAAGAGCGTGTAATGCGGCCACTCTGCGTCACACAGTCGTCCTTTGGAGCGACACGCATCTGCTCCATGTTCCAGATAGACGCCTAGCAACCACTCCATCTCTGCAGGAGGCTCCGCCCTCCCGTGGGAAAGACTGTGACCTCAGCATCAAGCAGCACCGGAGGGCTGGGACAGACCATGCTGAAATGAGGAGCTTGATGCTTGGGCCGCCTGTCCTTTCCTTGGCCAGTGGGTGACCCCTCACCCCACAATCCAAGACAGGGAGCACCGGGGGGGTGGGGGGGAGGAGGGGTAGGGAAAGCTCCAGATTCGGCTCCCCATCACCCGCTTGAATGCTTCAACAATGCTTTGCCATTGGTACCAGTAATAGGACTGGCACATTGGAATGTATACTTTCACATGTCCCATTATGCTTTTCTTTTTTAGACATACATGCATATATATATACAGGTGAGAGTAAAACATGGGGTCCACCCAGTGCCCCCAGGGGTTGAGGGGTTAAGGATCATGATTACTTGGCTGCTGACAGTCACACCCTCCTGAGATCTGGCAAACAGATCAAATTCTACATGAGGGAAGGCTGCCCACAGGTCCTGCTCAAACTACAGCAGGGTGGATCTTCTGCATTACGTCCTGTCACTGGTGGCTGTCTCCTCTTTCACAACTGAGTAGCTTAGCTGAAGGGAGCCGATTAATTGAGTCTGTCTCCTTCAGAAGATTGATTAGCCTTGCCTGCCGGCCTGGCGATGCTGCTCTTTGGTGCAGCGTAGTGATCACAGAGGTGTCATGCAGACATACCCAGTGCTATTTCTGTGAATATGGGCTGTGTAACATCTCGGGCATAGTGGAGCGGTTCAACTTAATGTCTCATTCATGCTGTATTGCAGCTACATTTTGTGGAAATGTTACTAATCCAGGGTTATAGACTCCCACGCATCTGGCGTGACACTCACGCTTTCAGACTCTTATGCTCACACAAGAAAAATGATGGCAAATCTGTATTATTCCATTATGAGCCTAATATTGGCTACATAAAAAATGTTGGGGTAGTTTGCAAATCCTACAGACTATGTACAAGGTAATGAAACTGGTACATGCATATAAATGTGTGTACAGACTTGTCTTGAATTAAAAATCTCACTCCAGCCAGCTGATCAGAAATGGCACCCCTTCTAATCACCAGGCAAAAACCACTCTGTGACTGGCAGACCAAAATCACTATCATCAGGGGTTTTCCTCAGGGCTGTATGCACCCTGTCTGTCCCATCTAATGTGAGGCTACCATCATCGTAGACCCCCCCTTTTAAACTGGCCAAAGCTGTGGGAGGAATTCTTCTGAAGTCACGCCCATGAAATCCACACATGCACCGAAATTTTTTCCATCAACCTCGGTGCCCCTGCCACCGGACTCCGCCTGCACTTTCAGCCATGATTGAGGCCCGGGGATGATGGCAGCCTGGAGATCATCCAATGAATCTTCGTGTCCAACTCTGCACAAGTGAAGGCGCAAAGATTACGGATGTGCAGACCAGTGAAATCCCACTAAGATGCACACAGCAAATGTGATTTTATGTTCAGTCTGACCTCACCCGAAACGCCATCACTTGGCGACTTGCCGTATCGCACAGTACAGCTTATGAAGGACAGGGGAAAGAAGGGAATACATCACAAGAAGGGAAAAGGACCTCTGTACCCGCTCACATGGGCAGCCATCTTGGTCCCCTTACATAACAGAGAACCGCATTATCGTGTCATGCATTAAAAGTTGAATTTGTGGCTGTGATCCTTCATCATATTCTGTTTTATTCCTCTAGAAAACTGGTAATTTTCATAATTTCCAGCATGATATCAGACAGGCCTCAGGCAATAACTAGGCGAGCTGAAGTAATTTTTTCTGACTAATTGCCTCTGTTTGGTAATCACAGTTATAATAGCTCACGTTCCATCACATTAATAGAGTGCCCTCCCTGCATAATTCCAAAATATCAGAATAGATGCCAGTGTCAGACTCTCCCTCCAGTGTGAAAGTCTAAATGTGCCTGTCGCTTACATTTAATCTGCACTCTGCCGGCGAGTTTACCCAAAAAGCACCAAAGGAATAGTTTGCATCCAGCTGTTTAATGAAGAACCATTTCCTGTTACACACTTAATCATCTAGCAAACAAGTGACGGCAGCTGATATTTTTTCGGCTCTTTCCTGCTGCTTCTCCAAGCAGGGAGAATGGCTGCAGCATAACGTGAGCGGCGTAGAAGCAGTACTCAGGAGCGGCTCAGCGACGCTGCGGCCAGTTGCTCTGCTGCTTGGCGCCCAGCCAGGGCCTGTAACCTTTCCTGCTGATGGCTGAAGGCACTCTAGTTGTTCTGCCATTCTTCAATGTGTAACTTCAGCAGTTCCGCCACACCCAGAAACTCAGTCCTCTCCCATGTCCGTGAGTGGAGCGCTGTGCCCCCCAGTTTCCTCTCCTTATTCCTCTGCATGACTGAGTTTTCATCATTGGCACAGTGAGGGGGTCTCAGTCCCTCACATCCCATGGATGTCCCGGATTGCGTTTGTCAGTCCTTAACATCCCACAGACATCCCAAATTGCGTCTGTCAGTCCCTCACATCCCACGGACATCACAGACCCCTTCTCACTCCCTCTCATCCCATGTATGCCCCAGATTGCGTCTGTTAGTCCCTCATGTCTCACAGTCTTTTTCGATCGCATCTCTCCTCCCACCACAACACTGTTCCCAAGAAGTCATTGACATCATAGCTCCAAAATGCAGAAGCAGAGATATGCCACCATCCAAAAATGACCACCATGCATCAGCCAAGTAGCGGGGCTATGAGCTCTCTGTGACCAGCAGACCAAAATTACCATCGCTGTTTGTCCTGTGTAATGCAAGGCAGTCATTGTCATAGCCCCCCTTTAAACTGGTCGGGGGGGAGGGGTCCCAGGTGGCCCATGCCATTTCATACGGCAAACTGGATTAAACCGCTTTCTGTCATCCGGATGGCGCACTAACCTGCCTTAATGTCATTAGTTAATGTGAGCCTCCCCTCATGCCAGGCCTTGCCTGCTGGTGACAGTGATTATCCGCACATTTAGTCCTATCCGCGTCTATATGTGTTACTTAGTCCAGATAATTTCCCTCCATAATGCTGTTTGTATCCCATGATCCTTTGCCTCATTCCCAAGATGCTTCATATGTCTGATGGGTCAATTAGATGCAAGTATTACAGCTACAAACGAATAGCAAAACAAGCATGCCAGAAAACCTGTCACACATACTGTATTCTGTGTGTATGCTGCATGTTTGCTGTGCGTGTGCTTCGTGCTTGCTGCATGTGTGTGCTGCATGAGTGTGCTGCATGTTTCCCAGGGGGCAAGCCCCCATTTCTCAAGCTTGCTTGAGGTGTAACGAGTGTCACTATGACAAAAAACGGCCACTTGGATATCGATGTTGTGTAGCTTTCATCCAGACTAGGGGTGTAGATCCTCAGGAGATGGTGTGAAACAAAGAAATGCATAACTTGAGTGCAGGGGTGGGTCAGTGATCCAGACCAGACCCCTCTAAGCCCAAACCCACACCCCTGTGAACGATCCTCCATAATGAGGAGGATATGTCCTGACTGAGAGCTAATCGCAGACCCAGCCCAAGACTCTGTCCACTGGAGCATTCATACTACCTCCCAGTGAATCTCCTTTGTGGGGAGAGTGCATTCACAGGCTGATTGAGGCAGCTCCGGCCAATTCCAGAAGAGGCGGCCTTCAAGATGGAGAGCAAATTGCTTGAGGGCTGGTCTGGAGACACCCCCTGAGGGCCAACCAGGGTCACCAGCCAGAGCCACAGTACCGTTTTCTTTTCTGTTAAGCATGATTTTTTATATAATTGATTCCCAGGATGGACAAAAGCAAGACTGGAAGACACTGTAATTCCTGTGCCTTTGTGCCGGACATTGATGAGGTCACAGCATCATCCTGAAGACCAGCTACTTCTGTCCTCTTTGTCACCCCCACCCCCCTTCATTCAACGTGAACGCCACAGGTAGCCCAGGGGCCTTTTGAACACACACAACATCGTTTTAATTTCCTCAGGCAATGAAAGGACACGCGCTGAATACACACAAAGGTGATTAATTAAATTGTGACTAATTGCATTTGGATGGAAACGGGACTGAAATGTTTCATGCAAATGAAAAATACATGCAGCTACCTTTTGGTGGCTTTTGGGTAGAGGGATGAGCAGTTTAAAATGTGAATCTCTCAGACAGGGATCCGTAAAAATTTCGATCAAATCCTCGCCTGCAAGCCTCACAGATGCTCAAGAGAAATCAAGGAGGGTCAAGGAGAGAGATCAAAAATTCAAACAATCGGATTTTCCGTTATCAAACCAATTAATAACGTCAGCTAATTACACATTTGCGTGAGTGCATCTGTGTGTGTGTGTGTGTGTGTGTGTGTGTGTGTGTAGGGGGGGAGGTGCTGAGATTTGAGAGGCAGAGATGGACCTTAGATAAGCTGTTCATCTGAAGCACGCTTGGTGAAGCTTCCCGCCCCGGCTAGACCTGAATCACATTAGCTCTGTCATGTGGAACATTTCCGAGGCCTGGTCCTGTGAGTTGGGCTCCAGAGATACGTCCATCCAGATCTGGTGAGAACTGTGGGTCTGACGCCTGGGGCGGGGAAGCTACCTGAACCGAAGGGAGGTGTCAGATGCTGGATGGCATGGATAGGCCAGGATGGGGGACCGCTGGGTGGGCACTAAGCCCCTTGTGAACATGTGCAGCAAAGAATTAGCTGATTGCAGACCTCTAATGATTTATTTCAACTTTGGAGTGGGTGGGAGGGGGAGGTTTCTAGGGCAGGGTTGGAGATAGGGAAGGAGTATTTTCGACAGACATGGAGAATATCTAAACAGAATGTCTGATGGCTCGTACCCCGCTGAGAAAATTTGGGGCCTTTCAGTGATTTTCCCAGTGTTGTGATCACCTGCTTCCCTGCCAAGACACGGCCGTTATGTAAGTAATACAGCTAACAGAATTTGGTAACTATTAGCCAGCTGCTAATCACCCGAGCTGTGCCTGGCCCAGATCGCAGGAAGCTTAAAACAATTGTCTCTGCGTTGGGTGAAAGATTGCAATTATTCTGGGCATGTGTCTTCGGAGCAGTTTCCCAGACTGTGTGATTATGCGTTGCCGTGACAATAACCGCGGCGACAGGCATACGCGGCGGGGGAACGCGTGGGAGTGGCGGGATAATGAAAACCGCAGCGTTTCTGTCTTGCTATTCCAAATCCCGCGCCCCGTCGCTTTCACACAAGGTCACGTCTGTCATTTCTGAAGGACCCGAGGCTTGAAATGGCGAGACCCCCCCCCACCCATGGTGGCCATTATGGTGGGTAACCCTGACATTCCAAGGGGGGCCAGTGTCACAGTGACGCCCCAGCAGGACTCTGAAAGATGGAGAGGTGCAATGACAGTCACCTACCTGTGAGGGCGCCAGGGACCGATACACGTTTAAAGTACCTCGTCTGTTTGATTGGTGTCCTGATCATGTTCTAGTTGAAGGCAGGGACGAGATTTGCCACCCCACAAAGCATGGATTTTAGAGGTCCTCTTTAGGCTAATCTTTGCTGAGGCACCAGAAACACCAGAGCAGTGGGACAGTGACAGTGGGACAGGTTCCTGTCAATGTCCTGGAGGACACCAGCGCAGAGGACATAAACCTTAAATACACCTCTGTGCAGAAGACCAGGCTTTACATATAGAAAAAAACTGAGAAGGGGGAACGAGCAGGGAGGACTAGATCAAGTGGAGAGAGGAAGATGGATATAGATTCCAGAACAATTACAATGGTGCTGCTGTCATTGACCTAGACAGTGTGTACCTCTGAGGCCTGTGGGTGAAATCGTTGAACTTCTCCAAAATACAAAGCGAAATGGCTGGTCCTCTTTCTGAAGAAAATGACACACCAGTTATTTCTGCATGATCTGGGGTCAGGCTGACCCGCACGTCCCGGAATGAGAGAACAGGCAAGGCAAAAGTGGAGGGCAAAATTTATCACCTCGTGGCTGTAAAACCCTTAAATCAGCTGTCAGGGTGTACCCCCCCTCCCCACCCGACTACCTCAAACAATGCAGGGGGTGTGACTTTTGGGTGGTTTCAGCAGAGCACGGAGCCTTTTTAATGCTATCTTTAGAAACGCTAATGCAGTAATGGGAAGGTCCTAATCTTTCAGTGCCATGCCATGGGTCTTCCTTTCAGATGATGCTATTTTCCAGTGGAGGCAAATGAATTAAAAGATTTGGGTGGACTCACACACTTGAAATCATTACCTCCTGAAAGGCAGCGTGGGCTCCGGGGATTTCGAGAGATTAGACTTTTACACTTTAAACAGCGAATAAAAAGCCCTCCCAGCTTATTTAGTGGACTTTGATGTCCAAGGAGAGATGCATGCCTCCTTGTGAAGTTATCACCTTTCACATGCTTAAGAAAGTTTAGTGCAGCTCTGTAAGATGCTATCTTGAGAAGCACCTGCCTCACATATCAGCGAGACATTAAAATTATATTAAATGAAAAAAATATGAGATAAGCAAAGCTTTTTTAAAATATTATTTAGTGCTTTTGTATTTTATCAATTATCTTCAATATTTTCCCCATGGTGTTCGGTTCTGGATGAATGCGTGTCCATCGATGCTATGCAGGTGGGGTCAGTGAGCTAAAGCATCGTATCCTAGTCAGTCCACTGCTGAAGGCTCCTAATGTGTATAAAAGCCACGTTGCCACTTTCTTCTGGCATACAGTGAAGACTACAGGAGCGAATCACGATCCAGGCGTCTACTGTCCTGCAGAAGAACACATAGGATCATGGAAACTGTCTGTACATCCGTCAGTTTACGCAGATGCCAGACAATCTGCCTGGATTAACTCCGAAGACGGCAGACTCTGATTCCGCAGGCAGCCGCGTCATTAGGCTGTAGTGGCTCTATGGGCGAGCAGCAGAGGTTGTGACTTATAAAAAGATTTTAATTACATCACGGCGGAACCAAACCTTTATCGTTACATGGAAATGCATACGCGCATGGATGGAGCTGCTTAATGACCAGCTCGACCCGGTTAATGACCACTCCGGAGAGGGCTACATCACTGGCGGGTTTACGGCTCTGAGAACACGAACACCACCCAGGTGACAGACTGGCTCTGGACCATCACACTGCACATTCCACATTATATACTGTCTATATAAAGTCGTAGTGACAGTACTAACTGAATAGCCATGTCTATCTATAAAAGAGGACAGACTGAAGCCCAGTCATTCTCTCTCTGTGGATCCCTGGGCTCGTAATTCCTAGCAAGCCCTTTATCCCGCAGATACAATAGCTGCACGCAGTGTGTTACCAGCAGGGATCAGGCCTGCCACTGGGCGGCCAGGCATTAAATTCTTTGCACTGCTGAAATGAAAGTAAGAGGAATTTAGCCGGATGGATGGACGCGCTACTGATGACGTCTCGATGGATGAGTAAGACGGCCTCCGCCTTTGGAGGGGGGATGTGAACATGACCATCCGTCTTCATGTTACAGTGATTTCCAAATAAAATAGGTGGATTCATTGTTTTTCAAAAAACACTGTACACTGTAATATGTATGTTTCTTTCTTCCATTTTACAGATGCATCTGTGGTAGCCATTAGGATTTCACGGTTTACACACACACACACACAACACCTCGGTCATGGTTTCCCTATAACCTGCAGCTTGATCAGTTTTACCTGCAGATATGCGGAACCAGAGGAGTAGGACCTGGGAAGGGCAGCCGGACGTGTTCCCCCCCAATATTTAATTTGGCTGCATGCCCCCCCACCCTAACCCTAACCCTAACCCAGGCGTTACGTGGGGATCCCCTCCGCCTTGTCCAGCCACTCGGGTCCCCAGAAATGAGGATCCTGTGAGCCGGATCACCCTCATTCCACACAAAGTCAAACCGGCGATACCCAAGGATCCTCCGGAGAGACACAGTAGACACGGAGAGAGTCCAGTCATCATCTCACATCACTGCGTGGCATTAATGTCTCACAGCCAAACAGCATGACAAGAAGAACCTTGGCTTGATGGAAGCCAGGATGATTGGCAGGATGCCACCATCTATCGGAGGTATTAAAATGATCTTTAAGTAACACGCAGCAATGTGCTTAGTCCAGCTGCCTTGAAGACAGTCACAGTCTTAGCTGAATGCTCCTGAGATATCGATTACAGCTTAATGGACATCTTAAGAGGCATTATGGCATGCAATGAAGACCGAGCTGAACATACTGTGCTTTTCCATCCTCTGTTTGGACCTTAACACACACTTAAATCGAAAATCTACAGAGAAAACCTTTCGTGCACAAATAAGACTCATTTAGCTCAATTTTTCATCGCCGTCGTAATCTTGAACGCAATTCTCAGGCAATAAAGTAATTATGTGACAAAAGACAGCAGCTCTGTCTCCATCTGTGAAGGCTGTGATATCAATAACAGCCGGTATGGTTATTAAATGTCACTGTTCTTTATGTCTCTCTCACATAGTGTAAACACCACTCCATGCCACAGTAAACACCAGCGTAAACTGCGCTCACATGAACTGGATTCTTCCCGCTCATAGTCAATAAATATTTAAATTAAATAATGCACTCCATAATGTATATTATAATGCATAATGTATATCTCATAAATAAGATATACAAGTAAAATGATCCTGAGTTTCCGGCCTCTCCTCCATCCCATCCACAAATCCCTCAATCACCGTGAATCACTATTAGAAATCCATCAGGCTTTTTGCGAATGATCCAGCTGTGATGTGTGATCACTGGCAGAAAGGGCACTGACACGGGGAGTCACTAATCCGGGTGTCCGGCTCGGACACTGAGACTGTGACCCTATGTGCCACCTGACCCTCTGTGCTGCGTGACCCTCTGCTCCATGACCCCCTGTGTTCCATGACCCACTGTGCTCAGTGACCCCCTGTGATCCATTACCCACTGTGCACCATGACCCACTGTGCTCAGTGACCCCCCTGAGCTCCATAACCCTCTGTGCTCCAAAACCCCCTGTGCTCCATGACCCTCTGTGCTCCATAACCCCCTGTGCACCATGACCCTCTGTGCTCCATAACCCTCTGTGCTCCATAACCCTCTGTGCTCCATAACCCCCTGTGCACCATAACCCCTGTGCTCTATAACTCCCTGTGCTCCACAACCCCCTGTGCTCTATAACCCCCTGTGCTCCATGACCCTCTGTGCTCCATAACGCTCTGTGCTCTATGACCCCCTGTGCTCCATGACTCCCTGTGCTCCATAACCCACTGTGCTCTATAACCCCCTGTGCACCATAACCCTCTGTGCTCCATAACCCCCTGTGCACCATAACCCCTGTGCTCTATAACTCCCTGTGCTCCACAACCCC
>JABFDZ020000047.1:1765137-1786328 GCA_019775955.2 Pollimyrus isidori | reverse complement strand
TAACCCCCTGTGCTCTATAACCCTCTGTGCTCCATAACCCCCTGGGCTCTATAACCCCCTGTGCTCCATAACCCCTGTGCTCTTTAACCCTCTGTGCCCCATGGCCCCCTGTGCTCCATAACCCCCTGTGCTCCATAACCCCCTGTGCTTTATAACCCTCTGTGCCCCATGGCCGCCTGTGCTCCATAACCCCCTGTGCTCTATAACCCTCTGTGCCCCATGGCCCCCTGTGCTCTATAACCCTCTATGCTCCATAACCCCCTATGCTCCATAACCCCCTGTGCTCTATAACCCTCTGTGCTCCATGGCCCCCTGTGCTCCATAACCCCCTGTGCTCTATAACCCCCTGTGCTTTATAACCCCCTGTGCTCAATAACCAGCTGTGCTCCATAACCCCCTGTGCTCCATGACCCTCTGTGCTCCATAACCCTCTGTGCACCATAACCCCCTGTGCTCTATAACCCTCTGTGCACCATGACCCCCTGTGCCCCATAACGCTCTGTGCTCCTAGACCCCCTGTGCTCCATGACTCCCTGTGCTCCATAACCGACTGTGCTCTATAACCCCCTGTGCTCCATGACCCTCAGTGCTCCATAATCCCCTGTGCTCCATAACCCCCTGTGCTTTATAACCCCCTGTGCTCTATAACCCTCTGTGCTCTATAACCCTTTGTGCTCCATGACCCCTTGTGCTCTATAACCCCCTGTGCTCCATAACCCCTGTGCTCTATAACCCTCTGTGCCCCATGGCCCCCTGTGCTCCATAACCCCCTGTGCTCCATAACCCCCTATGCTCCGTGGCCCTCTGTGCTCCATGACTCTCTGTATTCTGTTCTACGACTTATGGAGAACAAGACTCAAGATCTGAGCTTTTATTTGTCACATGCAAAGTTACACTGGTACAGCTTGCAGTGAAATGTAAATCTCCTGCTCTTGGGATCGTGAGAGTGTAGATAAATAAAGGGTGCGGGGGGGTAGTAGGCTAAATGGATGATAAATGGGAGCATATACAGTGTGCATAGTAGGCAATGTGTGAATGGCAGCATATATAGAGCGCACAGTAGGCAGTATGTGAATGGCAGTATATACAGTGTGCATGGTACAGTAGGCAGTGTGAAATGAGCAGTATATGCAGTGTGCAGAGTAGACAGTTTGTAAATGCCAGCATATGCAGTGCGCATAGTAGGCAGTGTGTGAATGCCAGTACATACAGACAAGAAAAAAACAATAATTTGTGAACCTGAAGCATTATCAAAGTTAGAAATCCTTAGCAAGCATTAGTGAACATTAGCAATCACTTGCAAGCAATAGCTAGTGTTAGCAAATGTTAGCCTATGCTAGCAAACGTTGCTGGCCGATTTGCTTTAACTCCCATGCAGGGCCCAACATGACGTTCTGTGAATAGTCGCCCCATAGGACGATTATGGCAGGAGGCTGCCGCACCATTCTGATTAGCCTCTTCGCTAACCTGCTTTTCATTGCTTAACCCCTGCGGATTTCCTTAGAAAATTGACATTCGGCGGACTTTTTACTGTCAGCGGGGGATAATTGAATTCTGCTTTTGTGTTCCTGAGTCACGGTTATAGCTTTCAGCACACAGAAATGGGTAATATATTTATAGTCTCTGATAAAGGCAATCACCTTCAGACTGACCCACTGCAATAAGGTTTGTGGAATAGAATGGAGACGTGGAAACAGAAAAGTCTCCCTTCAGCCGTGATGTCTTGATTATTTCACCAAAATCAGCCCTTCTGAACGTGGCTTCAGCCATTTAGACACCGTGCCTTAAATAATGTCATTACCCATAAAAGGCCACATTCAACACATTCACAAAACATAAATTAAGAGGAACTCTCATTGAGAATGTAGTTAATTATGTAATATTTGTCCTTTAACTACCCTTTAAAATCTACCGAGTCTGACTGCGGAGCGCATAGAGATCTCCATCACGTTTTCCTGGCTGACTGTCGGATGTAGCCTTTCAGAGGTGCATTTTATAACTGTATTTTCTTCAAAACCCCACCAGATAAGAAAAACTTTTCCCCTTCCCACAAATGCATCGGCAGGCGGGGCTTGGGCACCGCATACACAGGCGAGGCCGCGGCGTAACCTGTCAGTGGGAAAAACAAGTGTCTGAATTTGCTGTCAACCGTGGTGCTCTATGCAATAGCTCAGTTTCACGACGCAGAGGAGACCAGCTCCTTGTTCTGTTCCTGATGAATGTGGATGGAAACCTGACAACAAGAGCAGCCTAAAAATATCTGCCGAGTGGCCGACCGGTGGCAGCATCAGAAATTAGTATCATAATTAAACAGGGGTATTCGAGGCACGTGGCTCGCCCCCCTTTCGTCATTCTGCCGTGTCCTGATGTCACTATTTCCCGATTGGCTGGGCCGGAGACAGCGGACGTGCCAAGCTCAGTGCTCTCTCCATACATTTGGGGTCTCCCTGACGCCCCTTGCAGGGCCTCCAGGTTCTCAAAGGGGCAGAGCAATGAGTTTCCAGGGAAAGATGCGGCCGACAGACTGCCAGGACTTTCGTTTGGCCCACCAGAAACATCACGCTACCCACCACGAGCCCTTCCTCGTAACACAATTGGTAACCGGATCCTCCAGCCCCCCCACTGCAAAATCCCCCCCAGCTGTGCTGTCTAGCCAGATATGAGCTTTTATAAGCTTTTCCCTGGAGCGGAGGCTGAATTATTAAACTGGAGAGATTGATTGGAGTGAGGCAGGTGCTTCCTTATTAAATGCTTGTATTTTTAGAAAAGCTCTTTTTTTAACTAATTGTAATCCAGGTAAGAATGTTTGGGGGGTGGGGCTGTCCTAAGCCTTCTGGGGGGAGGGGGGTGTGGTTTATTTCAACTTCCCTGCCCCTCATTCCCTCGGTTTGTTTAGTGTTTTCACTCCAGGAACCTGGATCGATGCTGCTTTGCTTTGGGGACATGTGCGTGTCCTCACATCCCCTCACCTGCTCTCTTCTTCCCATACACATGTGCTGAGGGGGTTACCTCTAAGGGGCGTGATGTGAGGATGGTGCCCCTGCAGCGGCGAAAACCAGACTTTCTGCATCCTTGACGGGGTTGGTTCCTCGCTGGTCCCGCCCACCCGCTCAAACTAAAAAGCCTCCACTTCCCGTCAGCCCTCTACTCCGTCCACTTCTGCTCAACCGGCACCCAAAAGCCGCTTTTTCCCTTATCGTCAATTATCTGTGATGTGTGGCAGGACCGTACCGCACTCAGAATCACAGCCCATCAATCTGAAGCTCCCCGCCCGCTCACAGAGCCAGACAATAATCCTGTTTAATGGTGGCAGGCAGGACAGTTTGGCAAAAACTTTTTAATACCACAGATCTGTGCTGCGATTTGGTCAATAGCCGCAGTAGAAAATTTACTGCCAGGTAGCGATATAAATTGTCTGAAAGCACGGAGAATTTGTGAGCGCGTCATAAGAACACGGTGGTTTCAAAGGTCAAATGGGAAGAAAACATATTCTCAATCAGGGCGAAACAATGGCAGGCAAATATTTCCACTGCATATTTGATTTATGACACCACCAAACCCCACCTGACTCCACCCGCATTAATATGCTTCTGTAAGTTAATCACACGAGACAAAGGCACAGGATTGCTAAGTGGTGCACAGACAGGAAGGGACCCCTTCTGCATTATATCTGTACATTTCAGCCATAACTCAATATGCATCAAACACCTTCACTGCTATAACAGTGTATAAAAGTGGCAGGTTAGCCTTCCAAATAATCAGCACGGATGGAGACAGACTCAGTGTTGCACCATTTAATCAGGATCCACATGGTTTTTTTAAAACACACCAACCAACTAAAACTTCCTACTACCTACTTCCTGTTTGGCCTCATTTATCCAGTCAAATCCCTGCAAATGTAAACGGGAAAGCAGACATAAGTCTAAACAATATAAATATAATTAATAAACTGATATATAAAGTCAATAAACTTAACTATTTCTAATAATAATAAGAAGAAGAAGAAGACAGAGATTCACCAGCAGGCAGAGAAACTGTGGGTGGCTCACTGCTTTGCGGGAAATGCACTGTAATGGTGCAGTGCAGCCGGTAAACCGCTCTCTATGAGATTCGCTCTGGCTTTATTTACGAACCAGCTGACCTCTGACCCTTCTCTGGAAAGATCAAATTAGCCAGGAGATGAAACGAGGGATCGCCCCACTAGTCAGGTCACGGTGATGAGGCCCTGCCACTGGGGGACAACTAAGAGTCTGTCAGCAGAGTAATTGGGCGGCATTTTGAAAAAAATAATTGAATGTCAGGCTCTTTATAATCAGCCATCGATATCTCTTCTGTGTCTGGGCGGCATTGCCACAATGACTCGGTAAAAATGATCATTAGTGATGACAACTTCCTGGTGGCTGAGCTTAGGGTGGGCATGAGGTAACTCGTGACTGGAGTGGATGGGATCCTTGTGGGTGTGGGCAGAGTCCTGTCAGCCAGGTGGTGGGGACTGTCACTCCGTCATTTTAGCCACAAAGACGAACCGTCTGGGAATGGGCCGTAGAAGAGTGTGAAGTTCAAACCTTCCTCATGGTCGGAAAATTGAGGGTCTTGTTTGTGCGAAGACTGTCATGTTTCAGGTGTACAAATGTCAGCAACACAAAAGCATGTAGAAAACGAAATGGCCTCGTGCCGCTAATCCGTATGAGTGCGTGCGGATATAGGGGTTATTTTCCAGCGTGTATAGCTGTGTCCCTGATGGAAGCGAGACAAGGTTACAGCATCTTTGCTGCTCACCGGGAAACAGACCCGTGTGATGTAATAATGGTCCAGTACTCAGCTCACTCAGGCTCTGTCCCCAGATTTCACAGGCTCTGATGCTAAATTGATGAGAATGAGTATAATTACTCGAGTGCCACTCCTTTTTTTAACATTAAAATAACCTTTGGCTGGTGTTTTGTTGAAGCACCCGGTCTGCCTCACTTCATCCTTACTTAATAGCACCATCATAGCAATCTAGCGCGGCTCGCATCCCCCTCACTGGTGGAAATGAGCTTGTACTGAATTAGCATAATGGATTTTGGCTGCCCCTGCCCTCCCAGTCACTGGAGTGGGACCCAGGGCAGCCCTGGAAGAGATGGAGGTGGACGCAGGCCGAAATTGGCATCCATCCTGATGAATTGGCCCGGTAAGTGTCAACCTTGATGAAACAGCAGGGAGGCCAGAAGCCTCTCAGGGCAGAGCGAGGCAGTGGTAGGCCATGGGGCACCCACTGGGGCTGGGCTGGACTACCCTCAAGTGGGCCACTGCACACAGGGCTCTGACGAGTGAGGCTTTGCACACCAGGTGGGTGTTAGGACGAGGCCCCAATGCATGCCACAGAGTTCCAGGATAAAACTGACAGGTACATGGCAGAGCGCCGAGGCCAGAGACAGGCGTGTGCATCTGCTTCCCGTTACGCTCAGGAGCCCATAGTGACGGCATCAGCCGACGTTTTCATCATGAGGAGTAACGTGGAGCAGAGACACAGATTTCATGCACCAGAAGGGAGGGCAGGGCAAGCATCCTCATGCGCTCTGCCTGCGTCGCCATGTTCTCCAGCTCCACGCCGCTACCTTTCTGACGTGTTGCGGGCGCCCTGAGACTGTCGAATGGTGACACGTTAGCGTGCGGGGGACCTGGCAGATGGGCGTAATGCAGATGGAAGTGTCATCACGACACCTACATGAACGTGTGGGCTAAAGAAACAATGCTGAACAACAGCTCACACCGACACTTAGAGGCCTACTCAAACCCCAGACAGAGAAGCATAGCTGGAACCATGGTTGACAGAACCGGTGAAGAATTGGGGCCTAGAAGCCCAGGGGATTGTGGGTAACTGAGCTAATGTTTCAAACACACCTCATCTACAAGTCTTAATTGACTCAAAACTGGCATCATTTGCACACATCACACAAATTTATAGTCATCTGTCAAGCATAACAACAAAGTGCCAGATACACAGCTCCAGGAGTATCTGTCACTGAGAAACTGCGATATGTTTGGGTCAGTATCTCTGATGGCCATATATATATAAGACATTAGACCTTTTTTAGGGAGTGCAATGTTTAGTCTGCGATTTACATATAAAATATCCATCCATCCCTATTTGCTTGTGTAACATTTACTACCCTTTCTTCTCCACACCAGCCTTGTGGACAGACCTGGAGCAGCCCATCCTCCTAGGAGTCCGTGACCCTGTCTGACGGAGGTAGGCCGGGAATGGGGGGTAGTGCCAATAGCGTTTGGTAGGAAGGTGATAACGGCCGGCAGATACAAGACCCGTGATGGAGGATTTCTCGGCTGGATCGAAGAGACACATTAATAACAGACAGGCCTGATAATTGTCTAAAATGTCCTTTCGGCGTGCGTCCAGATGGAGCGGTCATGCCGAGGAAATCCGGGGGGTGCCAGCAAACGTTTGCTTGTTGTCGTGTCAGATGAAGCACTAATCCATCCTGGGGGTGTATAACCCAACCCTCCCTCTGTTTGCCAAGCACAGCACCACTCTGATGTTCCCCTTTACACATAAATCTCTGGCTTTTTTCCGAGATCCCTGAGATTCCTTTATGAATCGCACGTGGGACAAGCCCCTGGAAGCAGCTTCTCTTCATGAAGCAACCCTTTGATGGCACGTATTATCGTGTTGGCCATCAATGGGCACCATCTGATCGCAGTAGGAAGTGATGTCATTGTGCCTACCCTGCAGGCCTCCAAATAAAGGATATTTTAACTCGGTCAGGGTTCAGTTCCCAGCTGCCACCTGATCGATGGCCATTCTCACCCCCTCACTTCAGCCTACCCTGGTTATAATGACCTGTTATTGTGTTTTCACCAGGGTTTGCTGTATATCAGCAGTGGGGGAGAGTGGACTCGCTGTCCAGATCTTCCTTAGTGCGCTTCCTCCAGTCTCCCTGATTCCAGCTCACAGCTGCTGCAGACATGCAGGCCAGAGGCTGCGCAGTGGAATGTCCTCATCCTTATCCCAGGCCACCGGGGAGCCCCATTGGAGAGGGGCACGTCTCCTATGACAGACCTGGGGTCCCTCGTTGGCCAAGCCCCCTCCGTGTCTGCCGCCTGACAGCAATGACCTCCTCTCAGAGGACATATGCAGGGGAGGGCTTACCTGTGACAGTGATCTCATCAATTTTTAATGCAACCCCCACGCACCCCCCCAAGGTCTCCCACAGATCCCAGCATACTCATACCATTTGGCGTGTCCTCTTTTCCTCGCCACTTTCCCTCCACAGAGACTTCTCTCTCTGTTTGCCTGCTGTGTCTGTTTTAGCCCACTTTTTACCAGGATGCTGTCCCTAGTCCACTTCCTGTGTCTGCTTTAGTCCACTTCCTGTGGTCACTTCAGTCCACTTCCTATGTCAGCTTTGGTCCATTTCCTGTGTCCGCATGCAGATGTTCCTCACTCCGTCTGCGCTTGTAGTCTAGCTGTCATCTTTCCATGCCGTCCATGGTGTGAAGGTCAGGACCACATCTCACAGTGATATCTCGTTCCATGATGTTTTTTAATCATTGTAAACATGGCTATAAATGTTTATAAAAAAGCATAACACGTTATAGCCATGAAGCTGCCATTTATAATTCAGTATAGGTATCTTTAGGATGAAAAAGCATCCTTAATGCGTATACCGAGCATTATAATGCATTATGGCTGCCTTATGAAGCTTTCATCTATGAAGCGCTATAGATGCAATACTAAGCATCCTTAATGCTTATGATAACCAATATAATGCATTATGAAGGTATGTATGATGAATTATAGATGTGGGCTTCATAAACCACCCAAATTACATAAAAAACATGGTTATAATGTGTTATGCCTTTTGATAAATATTACCGCAGTGCGTAAGTATATTTTAACATACCTTAATTAACATGCCTTAACAGCTTTAATATACATTAATAATGAACATTATGTGATAACAAACATTGTACTTGTGCAATCAAATCATTTCTTAGTAATGTTTGTTAATGTTGTTAAAGGATGTTATGGTATACTTACATGCTGCTTATGGTTCTATGAACATATAATGAATCCATTATGAAGGTGCAGTTAATGTATAGTGTTACAGAGTATTTTATATTTTAAGGTTTAAACTATAAACAAAACGTCTATTTATATGGTCTTTCAATATTGCGGATTTTCACCTATTGCTGTTGGGTCTGGAATGTAACTTCCATAACAGGCGGGGGATTGCTGTATATTTAATTCTATTTCCATTATACAGTGGCCATCTGAAAAATTCTTATAAATAAGAATTCTTATAAAAATGCATTTTTACTATCAGAAAAATATCTCTAGGGACATTATCACTGTCTCTGTAATGCAGAAAGGTCCCTTGAGCAGACTCACATCTGCACCGACACACGTCGTCTGACCCACACCACACTGAAAAGCTCCCACTGAGATATCTGTTGGCTCTTCCGTGGGCTCTGTCATCTCCCAATCAAGCACTCTGAGTCTGCTTAAATGAGCAGAACATCAGGAGCGCCGTCATTTTCCCTGCAGGGGACTGTGGTTTTTAACTATCCGATTTCACACATTTTCTTATTGGGGCTGATGGATGAAACGTATTTCACGACTGGATTGCTGTTCTGATGGTGTTTTAGGACAGGTTTGGATGTTCTGTACCTTCCATTGGGATTGTTGCAAAGAAATAATAAATTCTCTGCCAATTAAACCAGATTTACTGTTCAATGACAACACTTATGGAATGTGCTTAAATGGAAGGAGACCAGTGATGGTCAGTCCATTTGAGCATCAGCACCAGAGTGAACAGGCCCTACATGTTAGATGTTAATGACAAAAGAACATGATTAGAAGCAGGAGATGTTTCTAAATGCCCATGAGCATTAGTTAAGTAATAGGTCCATTTCTTTTTTGAGGGTGCATGAATGTACTGCAGTCGCTCTCCAGAAGAATCCCTATGCAGATCTACCTTGACATTGGTATTGTTGTCAAAACTAAGCAATAAATAAACCGTGTGATATATCACATCAGTTTTGAAATTCAGAATTCCCTGTTGATCAGAAATACTAATTGATGTATTTTGGCAACTGGTAGGAATTTGCATGTTCTCCCCGTGTCGTCGTGGGGTTTCCTCCGGGTACTCCGGTTTCCCACCACAGTCCAAAAACATGCTGAGGCTGATTGGAGTTGCCAAATTGTCCATAGGTGTGCATGTGTGAGTGCTTGGTGTGTGAGTGTGCCCTGCAATGGGCTGGCCCCCCATCCGGGGTTGTTCCCTGCCTCGTGCCCGTTGCTTCCAGGATAGGCTCCGAACCCCCCGCGACCCAATAGGATAAGCGGTTTGGAAAATTGATGGATGGCAGCTGGTACTGAAATCATGTAATGTTTTAGCCCTGTAGGTTCTTGTCACCTTGTGGTTCTCCATTCATGGAAGGGGGGTTCTGGCCCTAACAGCAGACCAGCTGAACCTAAGCAGACTCACCGTGGCATTTGATCATAGCTGTGACATTATTGCTTATGCAGCAAGCACAGGAAAAAATCACTTTCCCCAAAACATAAGGCAGGATGACAAGGCCATCCCGGATTTCACACAGCTATCAGTAATCCCCCCTACTTCCAAAGTGGGGGAGGGGGGTGGAGTGTGCAGCTGCTTAACTACGACAGTAATTTAATTCACGTGCCTCTCATTTGCTGCATGCGCAAACCTTGCTGTGTCTGTTTTAGCCTAACTGTTTCCAAGAACCCACTGCTGTACCGAAGCCCTTAAGCACTATGTTCTCACTTCCCCCACCCTCTGATTTGCCCCTCCCCCCACCGCCAAAAAAGAGAAAATTCCTAGCGAGCTGCACACTCACTGCGGGTTCCCTGAGTCACATGGTTCACAGGGAGTTTTTCTGAAGTGACCAGCAGACATGAGCAATTCCAACCAAGGAAGCAGCTCCGCCTCAAGTCCGCGCCACCAGGGAAAGGTAGGAGGCCGAGATGGCCTGCATGTCCCTGCCCCCTAATCCGTCATCGTAGCACGACGGGCCCCAGCGTTTTTTGACTATGGGCAGGTGATGCTGCAATATATGAGATGCGGCACATTGCCGCGGATACCGGATGCTGGGGATCACTGGGTCGAGAAAGAGCCCGATAAGCTGGATGTTCAGCCCGGGGGCTAGAGACCCCCCCCCTCCAGCAGAGCAGCCGCAGATTAACAGCGTCTCATAAACAGCGTCTTCATCTCCACAAGACCTGGCCGGCCGTGGGAAGACAAGCCATTTCTCTCCATAAAACACCCCGTCATAATTAAACATGCAAATGAGCGGCCAGGCGCAGTAGCACTCAGGCCTCATCCCTTGGAGTCAGGCTCAGAGTCGCCACAGCCAGAGCTCCAATGCGGAAAGTGCCGGAAAGAGCGAGATCTGCTGGGAGGCTCTCGAGAAGCATATGTGTCCACCTGTGAGCCATCTGGCTCGTCCCTGACTCCATACTGCCCTGGGGAGGGGGCCGGTGTGTATGTGCAATTTCTCCCCAAAATGGCCTCTTAATTACCGAATAGCTAAATGAAATCATGACTGACACCTCAAAATTCTTTTTTTTTTTTTAATTCTCCAGTAAAGTGGTACAAAGGACAGTAAAAACCCATAAATATTACTGCCCCAATTAGAAAAGCAGTGTCCGATGAAGATCAGTAAGTGAGAAGGACTTGAGACGCCTTTGGCATTGGGCCTGTACCGGAACCACGGTACCTGAAGCTCTTAGCCTTCCCCGGTGTCCCCCACCTCCTCGCAATTTCTCCTTCGCTCACTGAGATTGTGTTCATCTGAGAGCTTGTTTATGTCGTCTTGTTTTTTCCCCGGCCCGGATATTGTTGAACTCGCCTCAGACCGGAAAATAATAAACACAGCGGGTTAAAGTCTCGCCGATTAAATAACCGCGGCATGGATATGAGCAGAAAAGGGCCAACCTTGTTTTGGAAAAACAAACCAACATTCAGAGAATTTAATTGTGTGTTTTATCCATGTTGTTTTAAATACTGTTCTGCAATAAGTGACTGGCGATGATAATCAGCTCCGCTGGCTGTGTGTTTGAACTTCGCATGTTGTACCCGTGTGACATGCATCCAACCCCCATGCAGACAGGCTAACTAGCGTCTCTAAATCGCCCTGTGGGCATCTCAACCTGCCTGGTGTGTGGGCTGTCTGGGATTGGCTCCAGATCAGCATGTGACCTTTCAGGGAGAAGCCATTGGAAGAAGGGTGGATGGATTAAGCATAATCTACCAGTCCATTTTTCACACCACTTAGCCATGTCATGGTGCTCTGGGAATCTATCCCAGAGGTGGATGGGATGCCAGTCCATCACTGATGATGATGATGATGATGATGATTATTATTATTATTATTATTATTATTATTATTATTATTATTATTATTAACAATAATAATATTATTGAATATTGGTTTAATTCATTTGTATTATATATTGTTATTATTAACAGAAACAACAATAATATTATTATTAATAATATTAATAATGCATCCATTCTGCCATTCTCCCTTCATCATCTGGATGTAGGAAGTGTGGATGAGCAAAACATTTTCTCCTTGACCAGATATTCCCCATCTTGCCGTCGTGTGACATCCCGCTCAAAGTGACTGATGAATGGCTCATGAACCACGAGTCTTGACAAAACGCAGGTCCAGCTGGTGACCCCTAAGTTGACAAAGGTGTTTGTCCATGAACTGGAGAGCATGAGTCACTCTGGATGAACCCTGACCCTGGATTCATTACCACAGTGTCATAAACATGGAGGAGATCCCTGCGATGCTTAAACACACTCTCCTGGTCAAGGGCATGCTGCACATTCATCACGTCCAAACACAGACGTTACCTGAAGGAGGCTCCAAGGCTCTTCCACATCTCAGATTTTCTGGAAGCTAGCAGAGGTCGTCCATCCAGATGGTGGCTGTGAACCTGCATGTATCTTTCAGCAACGTGGAGCTGAGAATATAACAAGCAGCTCACAGCCTTCCGCTGCCAGTCTAGATGCAGAATCTCATAGTTGGGTTTAGAGACACCTTCTTTAAGCGGCGCCATCGACATGCTTGTCAGCCAGGCCAGGCCTTCAGGATGCTGACCAGCACTGGACAGTCCCTGTAAAGCCCCCATGTCCTCCGGCTTCGCCCCTGACTCCAGCAGAATCTCTCTGGATCCTGTTCCATCACCTGTAGCCCGAAGCAAGAAGCTGTCAGCTCCGTATCTCACCAGAGCTGCTATTCCACACGAACATTGTTTAAGATACAGTGACTCCAGGTGGGACCCCCCCCCCCTCGACCTGCCCGCTTCCAAGCCCCCAGCTCGCATGGGTCAGAAGCATCGTGGACAGGATGCGAGTAGACAGCCTGTGTGGGAGGGGCCTGCCCCCCGCTGGCCTGGAGGGGGAGTCCTCCTTCAGTAACTGTGCAGACTCCTGATCTGTATGTAGGAAGGTGACATGTTCCTATGCGACATCTTCGTCACAACCACATTTCCATCCACCTGAGAGAAGTCCCCCATTTATCTTGCTGAATGGTACAATCTATTATTTCAGGAGTTTTTAAGGTTGAGGCCTGACATGCGCCGCCTCTGAATAGCAAGGCTTTCTCTGCGCTTCCGTGACCTCGGTTTGCATCCGTAGAATCCCCATGGACAGTGCGATGCTGGCATTTCAGCCAATCAGCCAACTTCCACAGTGCTGCAGGCACAAATGTCCTGTTCATCTGCATCTGCATTTATGTTTATTTTAACATGACACCCAAACCTGTGAGGTTGCCACTGAGATTTCAATGACAGCATTGCAAATAGACAGCGTTGATCAACACACTATGTTGTGCATTATTCAAATTGGCAACAGAATGAATTCTGGGGGAATCCAGGCGGAGGGAGGTTGGTGATCATGAGGTTGGAATGGCTGAGAAAGGGTCTTTGGTTTCCGAGATCTTGGGCGTGCCACAAATCAGAACCTAAGAATGTAATTTTACAAAAATCAACTCAGCAGAGTCATTACATTACCATCAAACTCCCTCAATCATTTATGGACGCTGCCCTCTCAATGAATTATGGGCGAAGTAGTCAGAGTGAGTGAACTCTCAGTCAGATACATCTTTAATATTTAAGAAGCCAGGCTGAAGGAACAAACAACTCAGAGCACAGAGCATGTGAGCGTGACATGCAAGGCAGAGGGGGCTGGTGGTGCAGAGAGATGGAGATAAACAATAGATGAAAGAGAGTGGGACCCATTCGCTGTGTTCATGGTCCAGGGAACACATCCCACACCCGGGAGAGGAAGGCTATAGCGGAATGGTCCGTGCTGTTTGCATAACAAACAGAGACCTATCAGTATGGAGCACGGAAGCGGAGCAGGGAAGCTGTCCCCAACCTAGCCAAGCATCAATCATCTCTTTGAAAATAACCAGAAACACCCAAAATTAATTGATTTGAATTTGCTCCATTTTTAAAGTCTTTTAAATTAGCTTTGTTGTGTTTGAACTTTTTAGTGATATATCTATCAGACATGGCAGGTGTTTAAAAACACTGGCCCCTGAAGGCCTACTGAATATGCAGCCGCAGGTAGGCCTGAGATGGCTGATGGAGGAATGGGCTGCTGGAGGAATGGGCTGATGGAATAATCCTGTGATCGTTGCCAGATAGGATGACAAAGCTGAATTAACAGAGTAATTCTGACACTAAAGAGTATGTCTTTGTTTGAGCTCAGTGGTAGTTAACTGGACTGGTGAAAGAGGGGTTCTGTTAAGCACTTTAAAATTCAATCATTGTGATATTAACAGATAACACAAGTAAAATTCATATCAACATGACACAGATGCAGTGAAAGCAGAATTTGCTCAAACCATTATTTCCCAACCCAGTCCTCAGAGACCCACAGACAGTCCACATTTTGACTACTTCCCAGTTCAACGTTTACTGTCTGTGGGTCTGCAGTGTGCAGTGTGGGTGAGCAGTGACCCCGGCAGGGCAATTTGGTCCAGCTGGTGACCCCTAAGTTGACAAAGGTGTTTGTCCATGAACTGGAGAGCATGAGTCACTCTGGATGAACCCTGACCCTGGATTCATTACCACAGTGTCATAAACATGGAGGAGATCCCTGCGATGCTTAAACACACTCTCCTGGTCAAGGGCATGCTGCACATTCATCACGTCCAAACACAGACGTTACCTGAAGGAGGCTCCAAGGCTCTTCCACATCTCAGATTTTCTGGAAGCTAGCAGAGGTCGTCCATCCAGATGGTGGCTGTGAACCTGCATGTATCTTTCAGCAACGTGGAGCTGAGAATATAACAAGCAGCTCACAGCCTTCCGCTGCCAGTCTAGATGCAGAATCTCATAGTTGGGTTTAGAGACACCTTCTTTAAGCGGCGCCATCGACATGCTTGTCAGCCAGGCCAGGCCTTCAGGATGCTGACCAGCACTGGACAGTCCCTGTAAAGCCCCCATGTCCTCCGGCTTCGCCCCTGACTCCAGCAGAATCTCTCTGGATCCTGTTCCATCACCTGTAGCCCGAAGCAAGAAGCTGTCAGCTCCGTATCTCACCAGAGCTGCTCTTCCACATGAACATTGTTTGAGATACAGTGACTCCAGATGGGACCCCCCCCCACCTGCCCGCCCCAGGCCCAGTCCAGGAAGGGCCGGATTAGGAAACACTGGTCTAAACGCATGAATTAACCTCCAGTATTGCAGGGAATGGGCCACACCAGCATGCTGGAATTAGCACGCCGCATTCTGCCTAGAAGCTCAATGTGTCGCATGGTCCTCAGAAACTGGGACAGTCCTCAGCCAGGGTTCACACCCCTCCCCTCAGCCACCTCACACCACTGTGTTAAGGTGAAGCTATTGAGCAGGCGACGGGATCAATGGTCACACCTCATCTAGCCCTCAGCCGTCGCACCTTAAGGCAGCATTGATTGAACGCCAGCTGTCTCAGCTAGAGCTGTAATTAATAGTTAAGAGAAATAAACGGTAATCGCCCTGCAATCGCTGTGAGTGTTACAGCTTAGCTGCCTGCGGTCAGAATAGGCCAACCGAGGAGTTTCCACGCACAGGCCGGCTGGTCCACGCAGACACCCCGCGCTGGCAGTGATAAGCATGTCCGGAGGGCCTCAGTCGGGTGGACAGGGCTGGGTGTGGCGGGGACGATGTGGCCCACGGGGATGACTGAGTGACGAGATGAATTCTGACACCCAAGCCTCGCAGTCACAGTGACACACTGCCGGATTCTTAGACGGGAGCAGGGACCCCGAGAAGGTGATTAGAAGATGGACAAGCAGAGAAGTACAAAGCACCGAGGGGATCTAGAGTAGGGACTCCCATTCATCTGAGGACGGAACCCCCCTCAAAGGAAGCCTCTTATCTTAATGTGTTTCCTTCATATGAGCCCAGCTGCATGTTTTGATTGGTGCAGAAAATGTTGTTCTTAAGTCCGTCTATATCTCAACTCCACCTGAATCCTAGGACCAACTGTCAATCACCTGGGGTGTGTGTATGTGTGTGTGTCTCTCCAGATGTCCCTAAAATGTAAAAACTTGTTATTTTGACGTTGCGTGGACCTTCTTTTTGATCCCCACAAGGAGAAAATTAATTTTATAAAAATCTTTGCCTAAAATCGAAAAACTAAAAAAGCCAAAAGTCTTGTATTCATTTTGGTTACTTGTGCTTAAGGTTCGGGCTGGGCTGGGGTTAAGCTTGTCATTGTTGGAATGAGGATAATGGCCCCCTCCACCGAAGGCACAGAATAAGCAGCTCATAAACATGGGTGGACATCTGCCCCCCACCCACCCCACTCCTCACAGGCTGCAGGGCCGCAGTTCAGCACATGCCGGCGTTCCTGTGATGCCAGGCGGCTCTTAGCCACAAAATCAGAGAAACACTTTTAGCCTTTTATGAAATTCCTGGCTGCACTGAGCCCTGGAGCTTCTTTCTGAATGGATGAATAAATCATTAATTGTGTCTCTGCCACTGTCCCTTTGCCAAGGTTTAATACCCCCACAATTCTGCCAGTTCCCATGTTTCCATTGGATTTTTCTTACCAGGGAGGTTTTTTTATTTTTCCTGGTGGGGGGGGGGGGGTGGCTCCTTCAAATAGAGTCCTCATCTGGAAAAAGTGTGGCGATATACGGGTCCCATTCACAAATATTTCGGAAGAAGAAAACCTCTCAGCGGTCATTCTGGATGACTTTACAAATGGCTTTGTGTCTGGTCATTAAATGCTGAAATGGGATGTCATATTTCCAAGTATACAGTCCAGAATTTACCAGGGGTCCTGCTGGATGTGAAATGTACACAGTGGACCACAGTTGTGTGATGTGAACTGTCATGTGACCGCCTTTCCATGCGCACCCAAGGTCTGACTCTCTGAGCTGTGTGATGTAATGTGTCATGTGACTATATTTCCTATAATCTCTGGTCAATATTCTGACTCACATAGCCCCCTGACATTGGATCTACCCGCCCCTATCCACCCCACCCCCGCCCTGGCTGGACGCCACATGAGTCTTACGTCACATCAGGACTGATAAGCACACCAGGCAGGTCACTCCAGGAAACCACTACCGCCAAGGGGTGCAGCAAGCGCTGAAAACCCCCACCTCCCATCACTTGTCGCCCAGCAAGACAAGGATGACATTTTGACATCTCGAAGCGACTAGAGGCTCCACCAAGCCGTCCAGCGTAGCGTCACGGCCCTATGCACCTCGATGTGGCTTTGCGGGTCGGGATGGAGGAACACAGCCGCTATGGAGACCCACCGCTGCCATTTCCACCAACTCTCTTGCAAAAGAGATTTTTAGCTGAATGATCACCGTTAGCATGGGAGAGGGGGCCCTTGAGGCCCTGTATGCAGGGGAGTGGACATTAGGCACGGATCACTGGGGTCAGTCCTTCCTTAACACTGGCTGCGTTAGCTGTAGTCACCCATAATGAGCTTTGGGCAGCCGTGTGTGTGGTGTGGGTGAGCAGTGACCCCAGTAGGGCAATTTGGGGACCAGCCGTATGCTCCGCAGAGCTGAGCCAGCAGACGGCACCCCCCATAAGTTTGACTTTGATTGAACTCCAAGCCCCATGGGCCAGTAAAGCCAGCCGGGTTGGGTTTTAAAGGTTAAGAGTGAGCATGCATTGGGGTTCAGTGCGGCCTGTGTACTATCCACTCAGGCGGGTGGCAGTTAGAGTACAGCTACATCTCTCTGGTGTGTTTCCAAAGTCTCACTTTATTTATCTTACTCATTTATTTTATACTAATTTGAAAGAAAAACATACGGCTCAGTTGAAATGTCAGGTGTCCTGAAGTCAAACTCCAGTTAGCGGGGGCGATTAGCGAGCATGGTAAAGTGTCTGTATCACAAGTGGCTGGGGTGGCGGCGGGCAGCTCATGCCAGCAAGGCGAAGACGGACTCCCCGGTTAAGCTCACTGGGGCCAGGGACGCTCAGTCTTTTCAGGAAAAGGAGCCTTTGCTAATACACTAATTGTTTTACTGCTACAAAGCAGCAGGGCAGATTTCACTGCCCCAATTGGCTGTCCCCCGCTGGATTAATCCATCCACCCTGTGGGGGACAACAAAAGCTGGCACTCCTGAACGGGTGAATGCAGGAGTAACAAAACTGGGGAAGGTGGAGGGCTTTTTTTGATATTCATTAGCTGGTGATGAACTGGTGGCTTTTACCATTGAGCTTTCACTGCAAGAATGTAGTTGGAAGGGTGGTGGGGGGGCACATCCATACATTGGGTGCGGGTGGGAGCTCAGTGCGGTGCCCCCAGTGTGGGGTACCTGAATTTATAGAGCATTCTGATCACAAGACAAAATGGTTACGTTGGCATTGTATCCACAGGATGCAGGTACGACATGAGAGAGAAATAAAGCAGGGCAAGATGCGACAGAAGAGAGGGAATCACACAGTAATGATAAAGCATGCGATAAGGGCACAAGAGGGACCGGCAGTGGAGGGGAGCAACCTGGGCCTGAGTGAGTGTCCAACACGGGGGAAACACGTGGGTTTCTGCTCAGCCCCCGGGCATCAACCCCGGCGGCACGAATGGGTTGGGTATCAGTACAGAAGCTATCATTTTAATATAAATATCATAATAAATATCATGAGACATGATCGCCGGCCCAGCACAGCAGTGGGGTCCCGGGTGGCCTTGGCTCCCCCCTCATCAGAGTGTGATGCATTACTGCCATCAGGGTTGCTGATGCTCTATCGCATTACTGCGGTAGAACGCGGCCTAAATGAGTATAATCGGACTGCAGATGCGCTCTCGATAAGTGACGGCTGGCGCTGGTGCTTTTCCGCTAATGGCGTGTGCAGATTGTGAGACCGAGGTGACTATGCCTCGTTAGCCATTGCGGCGGCGGCCTGCCACAGATGGCACTATGCTGGGGAGAACGCCTCCCTGAGGCAGCCGGGGTGTGGCCAGGGTCTGGGTGTGCTGCTTTTTAAGACTCAGGTTCCCCCAAGAATCACTCAGAGGACGTTCACTTCAGATAGTGCTCAAATGGCAAACAGAAGGCCATACCCAGGGGACCTAAAGCGAGCGCAGCAGGAAGGGTGCTAGGAGGAGGAGGAGGAGGAGGAGGAGTGCATGATGCTGGGACAGGGGTCTGGCGTCCTATGGAGTGACAATCAGCTGCGTCAGTCATGGCAATGCAGTGCCCCGTGCTTCCAGATACCAAGAAGCTGGTGTCTCACTGGCTCCAACTGAAAATGGACTCGTGACTGAAAAATGACCACAAAAAATAAGCAAAATGTCAATCTCCTACATTATATGAGCAGCTCCTGAGGGGTTAGGGTTAGGGTTAGGCTTAGGGTTAGGGTCAAGGTTAGGCTTAGGGTCAGGGTCAGGGTTAGGCTTAGGGTCAGGCTTAGCTGTACATGTAAGCTAGAAGTACAATAATCAGTATAGTACTGGGTAATATAGCACAGTGCTAGGTAACATCGTAATACAGTAATCAGTGCGGTAGTAGGTATAGAATAGGACACAGTACACAGGACAAAAGTAATAATGTAATAAATAATACTACTGTATAATCATACAAATAGTACAGTAACCATGTTAAATAATAATATATGCATGCTAAATAGTACAACAAGTATTCTGAGTAATACAGTAAGTATGATAAATATTATTGTATGTATATTATATAATAAAGTAAGCATGTAAAATAGAATTTGTACGCATATTAAATAGCACAGTGAGCAGTACAGAACGTAAAAACAAACCCCCTTGCCCCTGACGCACGCAGATAGGGCCCCCGTCCAAATGGGCTCCCATGCCTGAAAAGCAGCAGCGTGGCTTTGCGGGGGTGGCAGTGCTGTGACTGTGCAACGAGGCGGAAGACGCAGGAATCAGTCCTGAGAGCGTAATGTGATAAAGCCTACAGAACGGCAGAGTAACCAACGGGAGGACCGGTCCCACCCAGCAGGGTGTCCACATACTGGGATAAGTATTAATACCCCCAGTAACGGGTATTGAAGTGGACACGTAAACAGAGGCTGCTGTATGTATTTATTGTAAAAGCAGATTTACACATGTAATTGTAAGTCTTCAAGTTTTTCAAATCAAAAGTTGACTTGAAAAAGTTTATGAGGTCCTGCCTAATACCAGAGACATATTTCTTTAAAGAGTAATGTAACTGATTTGGATTGGTTTTCTCTAATTACCGTAAATAACACCGTAAACAGGCATGGCATTTGGACACCCATAAACGGGCTGTCTTTGCGTGGGGTTTCCTTGCCTGTATTTCCCCGCCTCCATAGTGTGCTCGCCCATTGCACCCACCTGCTTTTTTTTCAATTAAGTATAAGACTCAAAACCTGCAATGTTTTTTAAATATTGCTTAACGTTCATTACCTGAGAGTACAATTGTTTAGGAAAATCACAAAATGTAGCTAACTGGTTTCCGTGTTTGTGCTAAAGGAAGCTGAGCATTTAGTGCCTTCTTTACAGTCAATCTTTTTTTTCCCCATTTTAAGGTGATTTTTCCGCTCATAAACACTGAGTGAAAAGCAATTACGTTTCATAGCCCTGCCTCATTAACACACCCCCCAGTGGGTGTGGCCGCAGGTCACATGGTGCAGATTTGATATCATTCTGCCGTGCTGGAGGCCCGGACCGGTGACTCACTCCAGGGAGGAGGTGTCTCATTTTTGGCGGCTCTCAACAAGCCCGCAGCAGTCAGTCTGATTTTTCTGGAACATGTGAATGACCGGGCCGGTCCACATATGTTGCACTGTGAAGCTTGTTAGGATGGTGAGTGAAGGAATGAATGTAACATTAGCGGCAGATTGTGTCATACCTCTGATATGCATTTTCTCTGCATTTTCTCGATGAATACGCTCCCGCACCCGGCTGACACATGCTGCTTTCATCACCAGCCTGTAAGTGTCACATGTGCTGCTTTCTGGGTGGTAAAAGTTTAGCTGGTGCTTAAGGCGTCGCCTCGGGCAGTGAATCCATGCAGCAAGTGAAACACACACAGAGGAGATTAGCCTCTAATTGGGCTAAATACGGAACTTGGGTTCTGCTGTTATAACATTCTTGACTTACAGTTAATTACTGTTTAATGATGAGGTTGATGTCTCTGGTTTGGGGAAGGGGGGGGGGGGCAGGATGAAGGGGTGGGAAGGTTGGGGGTTTGTTTTCTTATATGTAAGAACAGCATCAAATGTATGTGTTGTGATGAATGCGATTAAAGTAATTGATGAGGCTGTAACTTTATAATGAAGTACTGTTTAAGTTACCAGATAATTAATTCCACTTTAAATTAGACATAAGAGGAGGATGCAACAAAATGCAATGTGGCATACAGAACAGAAATCATCATACCACTCACATTTACGTGGATTCCCACTCATCACCTGCAACTAAGCCACTGTCATGAAAGAACTTCCAGACAAAGCCATGCCTAGACCTTCTCAGCCAGACAGAGCCACACATAGACCTTCTGACCCAAACAGAGCCATGCCTAGACCTTCTCAGCCAGACAGAGCCACGCATAGACATTCTGACCCAAACAGAGCCATGCCTAGACCTTCTCAGCCAGACAGAGCCACGCATAGATTTTCTGACCCAAACAGAGCCATGCCTAGACCTTCTCACCCAGACAGAGCCATGCCTAGACCTTCTCACCCAGACAGAGCCATGCCTAGA
>JABFDZ020000047.1:1700541-1712268 GCA_019775955.2 Pollimyrus isidori | reverse complement strand
TGTATAGATGTGCCTCATTGTGTGTGTGAGACAGAGCTGTGTGCGACTGTATCTCTGTGCGTCTCTGTCTGTGTGTGCATGTGTCGGTTTAACTGATGGGCACCGATCAGAGCCACACGCTCCGTTGGTCCAAGTCCTGCTATATTATTTCTGTCATCTCCTCCTGTCCCTGTTTCTCCTGTGGGAGGGTTGCAGGGGGCAGCCTGCTGAGCAGGTCAGGCCAGGCCCCATTTTCCATGGCTGTGGCCCCCAGCCAGGGGCCCTGTGCATTCCCGAGCCGGCTGGCTGGTACCACCCCCCCGGCATTTCCCAGGTCTGACCTGGTGCTTCGTTCAGCAGGAACAGCTGACCTTGGTGGGGTCATGATGGCGCGTCCCCTAGCCTTGGTGGGAGTAGAGCGCTGTGCACAATGTCACAGAACCGGAGGTCCTTGCTCCGGGTCACCTGCGTTCATGGAAAACCTGGAAAAGTTATGGAATTTTGAAATTATTTTTCCAGGCCCCGGATAAGTTTTGGAAATTTTTGTATAGAGAGGAATAGTTTTGGAAAAATTTTGGAAGCTGACCTTGATAATTTTTTTTTTCCCGCTTCGTTCCGCAACGCGCTAACAGAAATGTACGAGTGGAAGTCAGCAGTTACCATGGTAAACATCTGTTTCCAGCACTTTTACCGTGCAGATTTCTCGTGTTTCAGATCACTGCATCTTTTCTCACTATTTCAGTATTTATTGTTTTTTTTTTATTCGCATGCATTTGAATTTCATTGATCAGAGTTTCCTGTTTTTGTCTCTACCAGTCACAAGGTATGTATAATTATTGAAATACTGGGATTAATAATTTAATGCTATTTACACATTGGCGAAAGTTGTCCACCCTCTGTGTTCATTTGGTAAGCAGATTAGCTATTATTGTAGCAAAAATTGTAGTATTACTATCTGAAACTGCATGATCATCAAATCAAAGCAAACTTGTGGGTTTTGGAAAATTTTCTTATGGTACTGGAAAAGTTTTGGAAAAGTCATGGGAATTTATTTTGCCAAAATTGGGGGAAGCCTATTTCTCTCACTTTTGAGCTCCTTGGAATGAGAATCAGATTTGGAATCAGGATCCTTTTATCAGCCAAGTAGGAAAAGTGCTAGGAATTTGTTTTGGTGCAGGCAGTGCCAAGAGCTAGACAATTAAACAAGGGAGACAAAAGCACAAAAAACAGAGATAGAAAAGTAATAAAGATGTGCAAATGATAAATAATCATGTAGCTGCATACATAAAGATGTAACAACCAGATGCTGGTTCAAAATGGGTAAATAAGCTTGTAAAGCCACTAAGTGTGTAAAGTTCTTAGAGTGGCTGATTAAATATGGCTGCCCCTTATGTGCTGATGTGCTCCGCATGGGGCCTCTTTACTGTATGAAGGCACTGGCTGTTCAGGTGCTGCTTTGTGCTTGTGCTCAGCAGCCTTTCTCAGCCTTCACAGAGATGGGAGTGAAGTGGGTGTGTGTGAGGGGGCGGACTGCCTTGTCTTAGCCTGCCGCACAGCTTTTGTTGCCCCCCCAGATAGTCTTCGTTTGGACCAGCGGAGGCCATTTTGTTCTCTGTCACACAGGGGTGCAGGGGGTGTGGGAGAGCTAACAGAAGAGGGTGACAGCAGACCTTGAAACAAAACCAGTGGTGCAAGTATTACGTGCATTACGGCTACTATAAAAGATTAGTGAAGTAGAGAATATACTTGTATAGCCCCCCACTGCCTTAGTAATGAGGCTGTGCTCATTCTCCTGGGTTTTTCCTTGTTTGTTCCTTTTAACTTGAACACTTCTTTTAACACGAAAGGCAATTTTTTGTACTGATTGTGAATGAGCATAAGAGACTTTAATTTAATACTTTTTCTTTTTTACTTTTAAATTAGATTTCCTCTTGGTTCCTCACACACAATAGTTTAAGGGGAAGTAATGATGATCTGTGATCTTGCCAAATCCTTGCTAAAACCGTGTGTGCGTGCGTGTGTGTGTGTGTGTGCGTGCGTGTGTGTGCGTGCGTGCGTGTGTGCGCGTGCGTGCGTGTGTGCGCGTGCGTGTGTGTGTGCCCGTGCGTGTGTGTGTGTGTGTGTGTGCGCGCGCACGCGCATCACATTCTCGCCATGACTGCTCTTTTAATCGCGTCGTTCCTGGTTTCAATTGATTGGCTCTTCACGCCTTTCCAGAGATGCAGGAGTGTCCCTGGTGTGCGAAGACTGCCAGAACATCAAAGAACTGTTGTATGAGTTTGAAGAAGTTGTACAACTTCCTCCTGCTTCCTAATTAAGGTTTTGAGCTGTACCATCATCGTTTCACAAATCTTTTAGGGGGTCTAATTATCTAATCAGTGGTTTCAGTTTGTTTATGAAGAGTTTGTTGTAGCTGAGGCAGAGGCATCTCCACTGGGATGGTCTGTTTGTGTGGCTGTGCCTCACGTTTCTTGTTAATTTCTTCTGTTTTAATCACTTTGCCTGTATTGGTTGAGATCTTTGTGGTCTGTTTGCCCAAGTGTCGGTCACTGACATCTTTCTGGTTCATTTTCCCGAGCGTCGGTCACTGAGATCTTTGTAGTCTGTTTGGCCGAACGATGGGATTTTTGTGGGCAGTTTGATGGCGCATCAGTCACTAAGACTTTCGTGGCATGTTTTCCAGAGCGTCAGTTGCTGAGACATTTGTGGTCTGTTTGCCGGAACATCGTTTGTTGAGATTTTCATGGTCAGTTTGCCCGAGCGTTGGTTGCTGAGATCTTTGTGGTCTGTTTTCTGGAGCGTTGGTGGCTGAGATCTTTGTGGTCTGTTTTCTGGAGTGTTGGTTGCTGAGATCTTTGTGGCCTGTTTGCTGAAGTATCGGTTGCTAATACCTTTGTGGTCCGCTTACCTGAGCATTGGTTATTGCAATTGATACAGCCATCCTATTAGATTTGTGCCAGAAATCATGATTGCATTGCTCGCAATGGCCTTGGTTACCAAAGCAGAACAAGTCACGGCGATTCACCTAGCTCCATAGGTAATAAGCTGTCCTGATACCCCTGAAGCCTCCATAGGGTGCGTGTGGTTTTCCCCATGGGGAGAGAGAGACGGATGGAGAGGCTTGCCTTTCTTGGATGTGCTGATTGTGTCGCATGGTACATTTGAGAGAGACACTGCGGATTCAAGGCGTGTTAGCTTCAGTGGGACCCACCAGGTATCTCATGAGGGATCTGCTTTTTGAACCCCGTCTACCCAATTAAGGTGATGCTTAACAAGACCCCATAAAATTAAAAAAGCTACAGTGAGATGCCTTGGCTCTTAATTACCATTGAGAGAACTGTGGTAGTAATGACTGCTGAATATATTGACTTATCGTCATATGATGTTTGATAAAAAACAGAGCCTTCAGCTTTCTTTAAAGCCATTTAACTAATTACCCATGCACTTCAAATTCATTATCAGTCAAACTCTGATCTAGTCTCTAACACAGATGTTAATTACAAACAAACGTCTGTTGCTAATGGAGATTTCAAATGGGACTTATTTGAAGAATGGTTTGCAGGGGTTCATCACGTGCTGTTTGGCTGGCTTGGGAGCATGACAGGGGTTGGTTTTATTGTTAACATTGAGTGCCGGTACTTTAACTGCACTGAAGATAAGGTGTTAAGATGGTTGCTTGGGCTTTGGAATGTAGATGAGCAGGTTACTCATTTTTGGGTATGTTCTGAAGGTGATGGTGAAGGATGAGGTTGGATGAGCATAGCAGGTGTAGCAAGAATGGAGGCTTGAATGGAGGATGTTCACAAAGCTGTAACCAGAAACTGGCCAGCTGCTTCCAGATTCAGGTATCGCGCCTACATGTGTGCTGATGAGGGCTGGGCAGTCAGATCCTCTCAGATTCTCTGGGCGGTCGGTTGCTCTTGGTGGTCGGTTCCTCTCGGTTCCTCTGGGCATCTGGTTCCTCCTGGCGGTTGGATTCTCTTGGCAGCAGTTTGTCTGGGCGGTCGGTTCCTCTCTCTTCCCCCAGGCTGTTGTTGGTGCAAAGCCCCATAGGGAGTTGGAGAGAACAATGACTGTGGCTTCTGTACTACTCACCTGGACATGCGGCCAACCCCGTGAGCTCTGTGATCATCCCCGACAGCCGAGACCCCATCTCTGATGTCAGGGGAAATCTCGGGTAGTCTCCCAGCACTGGCACTTCTGCCGCCCTCCGCGAGCTGTCAGACAACAAGGTGGAAGCAACGTAGCCTGCAGAAGCCGGGGGTGGGCAGATGTTTTAAAGTGCAGACAGCAGTAGGTACCTTTTCAGAGTAACATCCAGACCTCAGCACTCAGGATAGATCGCACCTGCCCCTATGCTCCGTTCTTTGAGGTGTCCATGTGATGCACGCTGCCCTGCCCCAAAATATGGTCCACCGTGACTGTTTTATAAATGGAAAGCTGGGGCCTGCTGTCTGAAAGGGTTTGTGCTGTGTTTAAAGGCTGAGGTCTTCTCTTGATCTCTGACTTTTGTAGCGCAAAGTGCTCAGCTGCCTATTTACTTAAAGGTTTTTTTTTTTTGTTTTTACCACAGAAGGTAAAGCAGGACTCTGTAACGGCACACTTTTAATGTGCCAGTAGAATCTGCTTTGCAGATTGATTAAGACACTGTTATACAGCCCCCCCCCTTTCGGGTTGAGTCTGACCCACTTAGCTGCTGGCAGGGGGAAGGGCCCCGCAGGACCTGTCCTGCCGAGGATTGGACCGGTCCTCAGCCTACACTGCCTGTTCCTTTGGTGCCCATTTGGGTCCGAGAGGAAAACCGTAAACGGTGACCATGGTGGACCGTCAGTCTGGGGAAAATCCTGCCCACTCTGTCATTGTCAAGATGACTGCAGTGCTCTGCAAGGCACGTCCTTGTCATTGTCTGAGAATCAAAGCGGAGCGAGGCGATTGATGTGGTCACGAGGGATTGGCCACTGTCTGCAGCATGATGGCCAATGTGCAAATGTGGCTTATGGTGTCCAGTACTTTGGAGATTAAGAGGCTCTCTTCAACCGGGAAATGCAATACAGTACTTTAAAAATGCATTTTTCTGTTCATTGTTCAATTCTATGGACTATGTGAAGAGCCAAGATGGATGCACTACAGCGCCACTGTTTGGAAGCCCCATGCAGGGCACTAAACCTCTGTGTCTCACACTCCGCTATCGCAAAGTGTACAACGTGTATGAGACTATAATCTCTACAAGAAGGATGACCCGGACCCATTATAATCAAATAAAGGAAATCAAATTATTGGATCAGAACATGGAGGCATGGATTTCACTTAGGGTGAATAGATTGCTTTGCTAAGACTTTGTGCTGGATTAACCACGAGACTACTCACATTAGAAAGGCAGGTCTGTAACCTCTTTTCTCTGTCTCAAGTTATGGAGGCCAGGAGGTGAATTGTGGAGGATAATGTTTGCGCTGCCCAGTAGAGGCGAAAGAACACTGCAATTCATCTTTGTATGATCCAAGGACCCAAGGCAGATTCCTGAATACTGGAAAACAGGAAACGCAACATGGTTCTGTCCGCCAATGGTGCATAATGGATGAGATTGGCCTGTGATTCGTTGATGCGCTTCAGAGATGTTGTGTGATTGGATAATGAGGCTCCATGGTGCCTGACAGCGACGGAGGACTGATGTTTAGGAGAAAAAAACGAATGGTTCAGTAATTTGGACGCCTCAGGTTTTCTGAAGAAGCTGCACGATCAGGGACAGGCACACTAAATTAAATATACTTTGTTTTGTTTTTGAAATAAGATTTTTTTTTCAGTTGATTTCAGGAAAGTGAATTGGTGAAAATGATGGTACCATAACCGTGTGGTTTTCGGAACAGATTTTCTGGGATATCCACTGATTCACAGTCCCCTTGGTCCAGATAAAGATTTTGTTTAGACAAAAACACCAGAAGAGAGCAGACAGCAGGGTGATTCTATAGATAATATCTTATGTACCTAGGTTTTGAGGATTTTCAAAGATCCTCAAGTTTGGAAATATTTTTTGACCGCAATGTTTGTGTAAAGGTCACTTTCCAAAACCTTTAGAGTGCACGGTGGATGTCTGCCCGCGGCGGCGAAGAACCTCTCAGCAGGTGAGCATCAATGTTTTTTTTTGCCACAGATAATCATCTCAAAGAAAAACTCCATTCTCATTCAAAAGGCTGCCCTGGTTTTACACTGTTTTTGTCCTGAAATGGGCTGTATTGTGCCGCGTGCAGGACAGTCCGTCTGTCGGCACTGAATTTTGTTCCTGTTCTCCAACCAGCGTCTGTCCTGTTAGCACTTCTGTCCTCTCAGTGTTTGTGCAGTTTTCTCTCGGGGGCGACAAAGCTCAATTCACTTGGGGGGGCGGGGCTGGCTGGCTTGCAGCTAGCACATAAACTCGTCAGTCACCGGACTAGCAAGTCACACATTGCAAATGCAAGGATCCTTAAAAACATTAATGGCCGAATGCCCTCTGTGTGGTTTGCATGTGTAAACCCGTGTTTTGCCTCTGTTATCAGCCTTATTTGCATAATCCCGCTGCTGGGAATTTAAGGCCTGCACATCAGCTCTTAAAACCAGCAGCTTAGTGAGCTAGGGTTGCCCCCCCCTCCATCCAACTCTGCCTTCTCCTGTCAGCCTTGGTTCCGCCCGGTCTGAGCGGCACCTGTCCATAAATCCCCTTTAATCGGGCAGCCAGGGACTGAGGGACTCCTCTGCTTCCATGCCCCCCCATACATAGATAGCTCTGCTCATGCACAGAAAAGGAACATGCCCCCCCCCCCTTGGTTGTGTGACTTATTACTCCTTCTCGATAATTCGTCCACCGAGTTTGTACTGGGGCTTTAGCGGGGCAGTAATGCATTGGGGGGGACATCCCCTTTTCTAAATGACGGAGAACAATGAGAGACCCACTGTGTGAGCAAATCGATCTGGGGCTCCTGGAGGGGGGCGGGGGGAGCGGTGGAATGCCAGCCTCCTCCTTTGCCCTTGGCTGGGGGGCTTCCAGCAGAGGTTAATGCTAACATCATGATGGGGGGCGCCAGGCTAACTGCGGTCGCTTTGGCATTGGCATCTGATAAGCCTGATTGGCCAGAAACGCCATCACCTGGCCAGGTGGTGCCCATTCCGTGGCTGATCGCGCACTCCTGCCCGCTCACACGCCAGCTCCCTGACAGGATTCCCAGGAAACGGCTGGAGTGAAATCCAGCAGGTGCATCCGCACATTATTTAGGACGTGGAATTGATTAGCTGCGCAGAGCAGCCGGGGGCCGGCGGTAACGAGCCGTCCCATGCCAAGAATGCGCTTGCATGTTTTCTTTTTTTGTTTTTTTTGTGCCACATTTTCATGCATTCCTCTGCGGATTTGGATGCATTAAACAAACGATCAAGTGTGTCTGCCCCCCCACCCCTTGTCGGCCACCTGTGTCCCTCTCCTTAGCGCCTCCTGCTGCCAGCCCTGGTCATCTGTTGCATGTCCTTCAGAGCAAAGGCGCCTAATAACATGAGACGTGGCCCCTGACTGTGAGGCATGCAGCCCCTGCGCCGCCCCCTGCTGGGGCACTCTTGCAGGGGGATTAGCCAGCTGGACCCATGCACTGGCACGCTGATGCCTCCAGCTGCAGCCAGACTCTGAGTTTCATGTTGTTTTTTTGGCCTGGGCCCATTCCAGGAGCTCCAATGGAGCGGCCAGGCCCAGCAGCCCTGTTGCCCTCCTCTTCCTCCCTGGGGATACTTCCCAATTCTGATGGATGATGTCGCCGGTCTTATGGCTTCATGGTTTCCATAAACGGTTAAACTCTTTAAGGTATTTTCTTGCTAGAGAACCAAAGTGTTCCTTTTAGCCCAGCAATGTCAGCCGAATCGTTAAAATTAAGCTCTAGGAAAAAGTTGTAGCAATTCAAGGACTGAAATAAAAAAAATAACACCTAACTGTCCAGTCAAACAGTGACTCTGCTCTTGATTAATTTAAAGCTTTAAGAGAATTCCAAAATACCTTACAAAACAAAATGCGCTAATATAGCTCAGTGTTTTTGGCGGGACCTGGGTGCTCTGGCGGCACAAGGCTGAGATGGGCGGGGCAGATGCATGACGATGTCACGCCGGCATGGCGGTTTATACAGGGTGACCTTAAACACCATGGTGCTGCCTTAGGCCCTGATGAGGGAAAAATCAGGGAAGCAAGTGCTGTGCATTACTGAAATTGGAAGTTTGTGCAAAATCAGGCGTAGTCAGCCTTGGAGGTTTGACATTTTCTGAAATAAATATTTATTGTTTCACAGAATGATTGCTTTTTTGCCTGGTTCTTCTGAGTCAGGACTGTGAAATCTGTGAAGGATGAGACGGTGGCTCTCATTTCCTGTGTGTCTGTTTGTGTTTGTGTAGTGTGTGTGCACACGCACTCTGTCTTTCCCTCTCCAGCGTATCTGTACTGGTCTAGCACACTCCACCTGTCAGGAGTGCCCCAAATGGGGGGAGGGGTGCTGACCCACTCTCAGTATCCCTTGGTGCTGTCCGTGCCCTCTGCCCCTCCTCTGAGACCTCCCTATCGTACGAGCGTTCCGAAGTGGAGATACTGAATTGAGCTGTAGGAAGACCCTAATCTGAGTGCCCCTCCATGTCAGCCTCCAGGATGCTCCACACCATCTCACTGTCACCCGATTAGCTATCACCTCTGCATGCTGACTAAGGCGTGTCGGCCCTTCCACCTTGCCCTAGCGCTACAGGTAGCCCCACCCCAGAGGCAAGTAGGGCCAAGGACAGGTTGCTGGAGGCATCATGCGGGGGGTGAGCTCACCCTGATTGGCTGGATGTGGACGGAGGGCGGAGTGTGGCCTCTAGCCATGCTGGTTCAAAACATGTTTTTTTGAGTGCCACACAATCAATGTGTTACTTGAACTTTTGTTTGCTTTGGCTCTGAATGCCACCCTACGGAAATAAGGAAAATGCATGTTGGTCTCATAACCTGATTACCCTCTGGAATTTTCTTATGAGATTTACTGCATGTGATTAAAGTAAACGAGAGAGAAGGTAATGGGCTGTGTAGAGTATGAGGCGTGTGTGTGTATGTCGGCTGGTATGTGTGACCTCTGCCTGAGGAACGTGCCTGAGGAACGTGGGCCCCCAGTGGCGTCCTGACACTAACACAAGGTGGCAGCATTCCAGGAGAAGGGGTTTCCGTATCCCCCTGGGGAAGCACACATCTGAGCGTGGGGGAGACGGCCCGTGCCGTTTCCATGGAAACTCAAGCCCGGCACGAGGATCCCTTGAGTGACTGGTCTGACGTTTGCCCATCGCGGCACTTCAGCTTGGTGCTGGAGGTGTTTCCGTCTTTGGGCAGAACCTCACCTGCTTAATGTTGCACTGCAGGTCATATAGAAGAAGGAAAGTAGCATCCTTGGGGTTTTCCACTTTGGCCAGAGTGTTCTGGCTGGTGTGAGCCCAGCAGCCTTGGCTCTCTCTCCCTTGCTGGAGGGGTGTACGAGGAGCCAGTCCCCAGTCCAGTTTGGCTTCCTTGTCTGGTGGATGGAGGATTTCTTGCTGCCTGACGAAGGTTAGCTCTCAGATACTGGAGCTGTTACTCATTGGTTTTTCTTTCTAAAACATGTTTATTTTATTGGTCTCGCGTCTTGACTGATGGGCATGTGTCGGCCATGTCCGTGTGTTGTTGCCAGGGACCTGTTATTCGACATGCCCTCAGCCACCCCCAGGAAGTTGCTTGGCTCTGTATTAGTCACGCAGTACATGGGCACGGACTGGTGTCCATGGGTAGTCGGCGTGTAGCGCCGTTTGCCACTCTCTCGGAGCTCACCTGGCATCTGCACCATCCTCTCATGCCCCACAGGGGGCGGTAGAGCAGCCACCTCTCTGGCTCTTCTCTTCAAGGCAACAGGTGGCCCCGCTGCCCAGATACAGAGGATCTCACCGTCACGCGGAAACGAGTTTGACAATTAGATGCGAGGCGTGCCAGCATTACGGCTGACAGGTGCTGTATTGAGGGTGACCTGAAATGTAGGTCAACTTTTATTAAAACTTCGGAGGAAATGTCATCCGTTTTCTGTTTGGTATTTGGGCCATCCTGGAAGTCACCTGGAAGTTTGAATCAGGTGACGCAATCGGATGGAGCCTGTAATCCTGGAGGGACTTTGTGTCTGAGGTACTGTCTGTCTTATCGTCACGGTAACAGTGCCAATAATTCTTAAGGCAGGTCACAATCCAGTATGCGTGCGTTTCCGACATATTAACCGTTATTTCTCTGGCCCTCTCCTCCTGGCCGGAAGCTAATGGCAAAACCGAAAATAGAAGGAAGAACCCAAATCCCCTGATGTTTCCCCTGCTTGCAATCGGAAGCTTGGGGAGGATGAGTGGCGGGCTACTGGTCCGTCGTGTGACTCCTTTGCTTGACCAGAGCTGACTTCCTTGCCATATGGGGGTGTGCTGGTTCAGGAGCCTGAGGGGGTTCTGCTAGTGTCTCAATAATGTGAAGCACAGCTGCTAGTGTTCTGCTCTGCTCACCGTTGAGTTGCACCAGCCAGGTTTTTAAGTTTCCAGTCAAGTACCAAGTGTGTAGGTGCTCCATTTGTCAGTTGAGGTAGCACCACTGTTTCTAGCTCAGCCTCGCTCAATCTGGGGTGAGGACTTAATGGGAGACTGTCCCATCACTCCGCTTCTGCTTCTCTTCAGCGCCCTGCATCGGTGTTGCATGACTATGAAGGGAGGATAAAGTGTCTCCAGCCCCTGTGGGAAACGTCACTGGGGGCTGCAGGTATAGGGGAGTTGGCCCTAAATTGGATGATGGATGAGTGGCCTGATAAGGCTTCTTTTAATTATCGATTTTAGATATTCATCAGTCTTATGATTCACGGGGTTCGCCAACCCGAACAATGAGACCCGACAACGATCAATGGCCGAGTGAGACCCGGCGCCATATTTCATAGCCCTCGGCCGCCAGAAGTTGACGTGACGAATGGCACCGGGCTGCCTCGCCCATTTGTCTTGCTTCCCTGTTCCCTTGTGCCTCTGTTACTTCCTGGACGTAAACCGTCCCGACAGCTGCGGCCGATGACATGACGGGTGTTGTCATCTTGGCCGAGTCTGTGCTCCCTGCGGCAGCCGAAAGCAGAGGGAAATCCGGGATCCGGCTGCCGATAGAGCTGGGCCTCATTCCCGGGGTGACCTAGCAGGGCTCTCTCTCTCTGGGAAGGGGCTGCAATCATGGAAACGGGCACCACAATTATAGAACCCTATGTTTGGAAGTGTGTTTCCCACAAAAATTCCCACCATCTTCTGGAAGTGGCTTTTCCCCTAGGGTTTAGTGTTTAGGAACACTCCGGGGATTGGGGATGAGGTGTCATGCAATGTGGTCTGCACTGCATGTCCATTTGCGACACCCTCTGGGCTCACAGGCAGACCCACCTAATTGATCTGGGGCTGTAGGCACGGATAGGGGGATCGATTCTCCTGGTCTAGGGACCAGCTTGCTCAGGCTTGATGTAGCTGCATAGCATTAGAATGAGGGTGTGTCTCCCATGCGTTTCCGTCGTCAGTTGAGGTCATGCCCGCTGGCGTGTGTTAATGCTGTCCCCTGCTAGTTAAATGGGTGTCGTCATTTAGCCTGTGAGTCAGACAGCGAGTAGGGGTGCTCCGATCAGGATTTTTGAGGCCGATCACTAGAAGCTATATCGGCCGATACCGATCACCGATTACAGGGCCCACTTGAAGCCTTATCATGTAGCATTA
>JABFDZ020000047.1:1682027-1694794 GCA_019775955.2 Pollimyrus isidori | reverse complement strand
CGCCGTGTGGCCATGGGGTGTGGGGACTCTTGTTCTCTCTGGGTAATTATGTCCCGGACTCCGTCGCGCCTGGTGGGCATGCATACTAACAGCCCCCCCCCCCCCCCCCAGCAGGCGCCCCGGCCAGGCGCCGGACCCGCATTTGCGAGCGCGGAGCTGCGGCACGGCGGTCTCCGTGTGCCGAGTGCCTCTCGTTGCTTCATTTCCTGCTTTAATTGCCCTATTTAAATGCATCCCCAGCCTGCCCATACCCACCGAAGTCTCAGATGGAGATGATTTGCCCCCCTGCATTCTCCTGCACGCACCGGCCTTCCTCAGAGAGTCTGCTTGTTGACTTGTCCAGATGAGCATAGCCGAGGACGCATATTGTTTTACATTTTCTGAGTGGAGACACCGGCTCTCGCACGCCTGCTTTGGCCCTTGCTCAGCCACACCGGCGCTCGTCACCAGTGGCTGCAGCTGCCTGCTAGCTGATGAGATGTTGCTTTGGACCTGGCCGGCCCAGCGGTACCGTCCCTAGCCTGTGGATGGCTTGCAGTCGCTGTCATGGTGCTTCCTCCTTCCATCACCACCTCGCCGTCTTTTGGTTGTTCTGACATCACAGAAAGCGTAAACACGCCAGATATCAGCATCAGACCCAAGGCATAAGTGAACTGAGTAGCTGCTTTGGGCCCCGCAGCCACCAGGGGGAGCCCCGTCTGATCAGCCTGTTAGAATGGGAAGGAAGATGACGAAAAGCAACAAGTTTCATCACATTTTACATAGGGCTCCAAAAAGGCTTGGGTTTTCTCTGATCAGACCATTCTATGTCTCAGTTAACGCAAGGCATTCGTGGAATTTTGAAAGATCTGCATGCTGAGCTCCCATTAAAGCTGCCAGCTTATGTCTGTCATGTGGTGTCGGGTGTTGATTTTAAGTGCGCCATCTCCGCTGAAAGTCAGGACATGTGATTGATGTATATGTAGGGCCGCGTGTCCAAACATGACATGCCTCAGGCGTCGTTTGTCACACTCTGGCATTGTAGGAACGGCCTCCAGTCTCCAATGGAATAGCGGCGTGCTGGGAATCATCTGGGAACGTTGGAGGCCGGACGCCGGGCCTGCTCCCATTGCTGGATTCCTGGTGACACTTGCACATCCGTTTATGTTAGCGGTGATTAAAATGCTGCTGCTGCCGCCGTTGTCCTCCCAGTGCTCTTAAAGGGCCGGTTCTGTCATCTGTCTTTCTCCACCCTGTGAAATTGCAGAAGTTAATGGTTCCATTTTCTGGGAACCGTAAATCTTTGAGTAACTCGAGCTGATTGCTTTTGAAATGGAAAGCACCGAGATTTACATGTGGCCTCCTTAGTCACAACAACGGCGACAGCAGGGCTGTCCATGGCTGCCTGCCTTGTGCGTTTTAGACGCCAGTAAGGGAAGAGAGAGCCATTAATGAGCACGGGATACCTGAAGAAGACAAGCTCAGGTTCGGGGAACATGTGTTTCCTGGGAAAGGGTTTGGAAGAACAAGACACAGGCTCACTCGTGCCAAGTGTCGGCGAGGAACTGAACGAGGTCAACCGGTGGTGTGCGGGTCAAGTTTCTCTGGGTGATTTGTTTTTGTGAGATGATCCAGCCAATGGTTCAAGACGGAATATTTTGAGATGATCTTTGGTATCAGATCTCATGACGACTTTCATTGTCGTTTGTAAGCTTAGCTGACTCATAAAAATGTGATGTGGGTGTGTGTTTGTGTGTGGGAGCGGGTTACAGGTGTTTACCTGTTTCTCTTATCGGTGCTCTTGCGCAAGCAGGTGGACCTGCCCGCTGCCACGTACCTACGGCCGGCTGTCAGGCGGGTTCGCCGAGACCCTGCTGGCCAACTTCTTGAGCATCTTACAACATTGTGCCTCTGCATGGCACTGCAGGCTGGCGTGCACTGCTGCATCCTGATTGGTCACCCGCTCCCACTCAGGTGTTTACCTTGAGGCACACCGGTGGCAACCATGTGCTCTCGAGTTCAGCGGAGTTCCTCACATCCTCAGTGACAAGACTAGACCCAAGGTTACAGGTTTTTTTTCATTCCTTCGACATGGTTCCATTTTAATGTCTTCCATGAGGTATTTGGTGTCTTCTGTTTCTCCTTAAAAACAGCAGCTGGAACCGACCTGCCGTATTAATGCCTATCGTGTTTGTGCTGCATTATTCACTGGCACCAGAAGAGGGGAAGCCAGGTGGATTGTGGGTACACTTCAGCCCAAGATGTGCTCACTGTCTCTTTGTCTACGACGCCTCAGAGACTCCCTGACGTTCAGTCCTGCCTACTCAGCTGTGATGCTTCTGCTGTTTTCAGCTCACGACCCTAGAATTTTTAGGGATGCTTAGAAACCCACCTGGGAGTTGGAGATTTATTATTTTTACCTTTGAAAATTTATAGCAGTCTTCTTTTTTTAGTTTAAATTTCGTACATAATAATGTGGAGAATTTCATCATTTATCATCAACAATGCAAGAAAAAAAAAAAAAAACTATTTCCAAATGAACTGTGATTTTCATACCAAGAGTATCAAAGTGAATATTTAGTCTGTAAGTCTGTAAGATGGACACAATATATTTGCAGCTTGTCCTTTTGGTTATTGAAACTAAGGCTACAGCAGATAACCAATAACGTTGGTAATAATCTGTAATTATTACTGATCAGTCAAGTGGTTTACTACGGCATGAATTGCTTATCACACATTCACCACCTAGCAATGGTGATGCCGCTGTGTTTAACCTAGTTCACCATGATGGCTTGTGCATGGTTGTGTCTGTGGACTCTTGTGTATGTACTGCATCTGTCTGCAGAAGCGGACGCAGACAGTCGTGGTGTGTGCATGCGTACAGCAGTGATATTCCACCAGACCAGCAGAGGGCAGATGTATTGCAACAAACACCAATATAAGCAGTACAGTGAAATGGACAAACTGGGTGAGCAAGAGTGAAACGGTTTGAAAGTTGTCACTTCAGTAGTATTATTGAAATATCTGGGGAGAATTTACTCCCCGGCATGCCTGGTCAATTATATCACCAAGATTTCAAAATGGCGAAGGAGTATTCTTTTTAAAAATGCCATGAAGTAAACAAATATCGTGGTGTAAAGTGAGGTAAACATGGCCAAGGCAGCAGATCTTAGTTTCTATCCCACTTTGTACCTTTAAATATGTCCCTCTATGCAGTGTAAAGTTTTTATTATAACTGTGACTTAAAAATACCTCTGTGTTTCTTCAATAAAGAATTTGCAACGATTACATGATTAATCGATTCCAAAAAATGTTCAGTCATTCTTTTCCCAGACTGAAATGCAGTGAGACATATTTGTGAAAATACACAGAATAGTGGAATTAATTTAATGAGGCATGTTTGAGTCGCCCACTTAGTATTTGGCTCCATATCTCCTGTAAGCTGATGATGAACTACCTGCCTTGAACCAAGACGCCCGCTACATAAATCAATGTAAAAGTAAGTATTTCCGTTGAAAAATATGACCACTCCAAAAATAGCGAGGAGTGAATTTGTATGGCGGAAGCCTCCTGTCGTGTCCTGATGTTGTGTGAAATGGACACCGTGGCGACCGTTCAGCCAGCCTCTGCAGGACGTGGCCTCATTCTTGGTGAACAGATTACATTAAAAGGTTAGAGCTGTTAGGAGATGCTTTGTTGAGAAATGGGACCTCAGACAAGAACGATCCTTCTTCACCAAGTGTCTTAATGGCTGCTGGTGGCCACGTCTCTGTCAAGCGACTCCTCCAAGAATCACTTTTAATGCTTCTTTAAATTTTGTCCGTTTCTCCCACAAACATAAATTTGTTTGATCCACTGAGAGTGTAACCCAGTGGTTTTGGTCTATGGTTTCATGCCTGGGTCGGTTCTGGGAGCAAATTCCGGACTCCTGTCCCATAAAATGGCACTGCGTGTCGTCTGTTTGAAGTCTCCATCGGATCTGAAATCCCCTCATCCGGGTCAGTGGAATTCCGAACTGACATTTTGTCTCTGGCCGGTGAGGATTAGGTTACAAAGTAAGCAACTGGGAGACCTAAATGGATGTGGGATCAGTCTAAGATGGTATTTGTGGTGGAAAGGGATTAAAACGTGATTACGCTGGGATGAGGGAAACCTAAGAACGCGACAATGCTTAGAAATAGCTGTGTAACCTTTACATTTGAAGTGGGCTTGTCTTTTATAGAAAGGTTAGTGTGTCAGAGAATGAGTCTCTCTCACTTTATTTTGATGCTATTTTTGTTTGCCTTGGTAAGACTTTCATTGTTCTTTCATAGTAGGGCACCTCTTACCTGGCCAGTCACATCACAAACAAACCTCCCATTGGCTGGAACAGTCGTATAATCACGCGGCTCCTGCCCCCCAGTCCCACCTGCCAGGCCCCTCCCACAGTGAAACCCAACACCTGTGACATCATGTGTAGGCAGTGCCAGGATCTCCGGCCAAGCCTGTTCAGTGTGTGAGCCAACTTCATCTCAGGCGCTTCACTGACTGAACCCTGGTCTATCTCCAGCTGCCACCATACCTGTTTTGGGTCGAGAGAAGGAACGAGGAGCGAGCCAACCTGAAGCTGCAAGCGCCCCTGGATTAACCTTCCGCCACTGTATCCGAGCCCCTGCTCACCTGAATCGGGTTCTGTGCTGATTACTGGCCGGCTGTATGGGATTTTAACGCCGTGCTCTGTGCTCCTGGAAGTAACCGCCAGTCTCCGTCTCAGCAAGCTTGAGGGCTCCCCCTGCTCAGTCCGTGTCTTTAATTCCCTTTGGATTCGTGTTGCTGACATGGGTAAGTGTGGGCCTCTACGTTTTGGAATCCTGCTTCTTCAAAACAATTTTTTTTTCTTCATTACATCTTTTTGCTGTTGTTCCAGCCTGGGGTTCAGCAGCAATGTTTCCCTGCTTTTTAATCCAGGTACTGTAGCTCAGAGAGGGAGTGAAATGTGAACAGGAATTGCAGAGGAATTGCAAGCAGGCTGTCTAAAGGGTCTGATTAGGGCAGCAGTTTAACTTCACCTATTTTTCTTATTTAAAAACAAGTGTAGGATTTCATCACCACACAGCATTTTCTCTTCCTCCCGTCTTGCCTGAGGCCTTTGTCCTCTTGTTCGGTCTTGTTAAGCCAAAACAATGGTAAACCCCTCTCTGGACTGCACTCTGTTGGGTAGCTTTTTGGCAAATTGCCCCTTAGCCTGCAACCCCCCCCCCCTTCCCACTTCCAGCACTTTGAATAAAGCCCATAGTTTTGCCTGGCCGTCCCCTAGCTACAGACGCTGCGGGGGGGGCACCCTGCCGCTCCGCCGAGTACGGAGTGACCGGCACAGACGCTGCTGTTTCCAGTCGTCTTCATCTCTCTCCTGTGACTGTGCGCAACTTTCTGGAGAAGGAACTTTCAAGGATCCGGGGCTCAAGCGCAGCGTTTGGAACCGGGTTGTTAAAACTCTCAGAAGGGCAGTAACGGCACTTAATATGCCACCGTGGAAGGAAACGGTGGAAAAATGTAAAAGTGATCCATTGCGTTAATTATTAAGAGTGATTGTTGTATTTCTGCCAAAAAAAAATAATCTCTCTTGATATAATCTGGTTCAAGTTTTACACACAAATGAACGGAGCGAAAACTGTGTGTGGCCCCAGGTCTGCCGCCGTTGGAAACAGGTTCTCAGATTTTTTTCTTTGTTTAAACGCCTGCGTTGCCCTTTTTGTGGAGTGTCAACACAGCAGATAGGGCAGGTAACTGCGGTAACCAGCTCCACGCCGGTGGTCACGCTGTTAGGCGACCAAGCCTCTTCTTTTTTCCTTTGGTTTTCCCAAGGCTGCTCTAAGGTGGTAAAGTCGCCGCTATCTGGCCGTGGGATCGCAGATGTTTCCTCCTCTTTGTTTGGCGGGGAGCCCCGGTGTGGCGCTGCACAGCTCTGACCTTTAGTCAATGTTTGCCGAGGTTCTTGCGCTCGGCCACGTCGGCCGTAACGTCCGTTCTAACAGATGTACCTGCAGCTCTGCATCACCTGCATACGGAAAGCCCAGTGCCCTCCGCCAGGAGAGTGATCTTTTCTGGGAGAGTCTTTTAAATATAGGAGGGAGCCGGAGCCTTCTTGATTGCTGCATCCCCCATATGACCTATTGACCTCTTCATTTCTTGCTGGTTTTATAATTTTTTTTAATTATTATTATTACCTCACATCATTGTTGCATCTTCAAAGTATTGCTTTTGTCGGTGCTGGTTCTGTTCAGGGATTCGGGCTGTTGACCGCAGACCCACCAGGTCCATGACGCTCATGCTTAATTTTTTTTTTTGAACTCCCCTTTGTTTATCTTTGTTGATGGTCACAAACGGGCATTTGAAGGCACTGCGAGGCGTTTCATACATGTGTGCACACTGCCAAGCATCAGTTCCCTCCCACACACACACACACACACACACACAGGCGTGATGTTCCCCGGCAACTTTAAGGACTCCTGCGTCTTTATCTGGGTCACATCTTCCTCCCCGCGTCGAAGGCGGCATCGGCGGCCCCTCTACCGCGCTCCGTTGGATTGCATTTAGCTGCAGCAACATTCGATTTGTGGCCGCGAGCTATCCAGGCCATCTCTCTGCACGCTGCCCCTTCCCACGGTGGACGCGGGTAATAAGGCGGGGGGGTCTGCATCCGCGCACACAGGCGGGGGCTCCGTGCGGCGTGACTGTTTATTTCCCGCCAGTTGCTGTGTCATGCACCATTGTTACATGTGTGTTCTTGTTTCACAGAACAAGAAGTTACATGTTAGGGTGTGTGAGGCATCACTAGTACAAAAAAAGGAAACGTCTCATTTTTTTCTGTTGGGAGTTGGCAGGGATCATTGTAAGTTCGATTTTTAATTATTGTTGTTATGAAGAGATAATCCGTCATAAGGACTCATACTCAGTATGTTTGCCGGAGGCTCTCTCCTTACACTGACATCCTCTAGCTGGAAATGTAATGTTCAAACACTGCCTGTTATCAGTCGACTTCAGGATGACTTTGACATGTCCCGTCGAGCTCAGCGGAGGTGGAGGAGGCATCACCGGTGTCCCCTGTAGCTGCGGTAGTCCGCTGACTACTCCCTTCCGGAAATCTCCGCCTGCAGACCTGCGTTGACTTGCCCTGTGAGCAGAACTGCAGATGGCCCCTCATGGTGTTGCCCGTGGGTTTCTGCGTCACTGAGCCGGATTAGCGTGGGCTAAGGGAGCCGTCACCAGATCGATGTCAAGACATTCCGTGTGCTGCCTCTCAATAGATTCTCCAGATAGGTCACAAACATGCGGTAATTAAGTTCTTAGGTGAGCAGAAATGCTGCTGGAGCCACGCGGTAGTGTTAAAAATATGTAGAGTGTGATTATAAACTAACTGGAGTGCGTCGTGTCAGCTGCAGAGTGGAGAACTTCTTGACGCATCTTTTTTTGAATCTTGGATTTCACCGGCTGTCTAAACCAACATGGATGAACTTTAGCAACAGTTACCCAAAGCAATTAGTTTAACGGTCATCTTAGGAAGTTTTAACAAGCTGACAAAGGCCAACATGTTTTGTTTCCACATTCCAGGAAATGTAACCTGAAGGTTATAAGGTTGGGAGTGGGTGTGTCCATCAGGTTAACTCACATTAATGTCTCTGTCTTAAAGTGATAGTCGCGTTCCGGGTGACCTGTAAGCTTTCTGTCTTACAAAGGTTACCATGGAGGGCTTTATATTCAAACTCCACTAAATCCTGTGCTCCCTTCAGTGATGGACTAGTGCCGTGGACTTGTGGTCACTTTCCCCGTCTGCTCAAACATTAACAGAACAGCTGTTTTTTATATTTTAAACTATGCCTATAGAGAGTTTTCTCCCACGCTGGTGTTTCTCAGCTTCTCTTGGCCTCACAGAGAGTCACCTCTGGCTGGTGGTGGGCGACTCCCCCAGCAGGGCTCGGGGCCGCCTGACGGGCTTTTGCGTTTGTTGATAATGGCCATTATCTGCCAACTCGGCAATGAGTTCACAGGAGACGGCGTCCCAAGGTTTGGGACAACTTCTTGGGGTGGGGGGTCAGGCTGTCCTTTTAGTGCTCTGCTTTTTATCACTAAGATGCATGAAACACCCCGATTTCACTTTCTGCGCTTTAGGTGAATATGGCTCCACAGGTGCGGCACTGGATTTTGCAGTGCATAAGGAGATATTAATCATAGTGTCATTGCTTCATGGACTTCACTGGGGATCGTTATATTAACTACGTTTCATAACCATTAACATACAATAAAATAAACATTTTCAGCATGACCTTTTAACATACAAATTGAATCTGATACATTTAATAGAATGTCTTTTTTGTTAAATTTTTTAATTTACTGTTCTTGTGAGACCGTTTTTGTTGGTTGATTGACTCAGGGTAGTTGAATGGACATGGTTCCGTTCCGTTCCGATGCATCTGCAGCATGCCCGCTCACTGGCCGGCCTCGTTAATCTTCTCTGTGGTTTCACGCTGCAGTTCCACTGATTCCCTTCAGTTCTTCTTTTCTCCACGCTGCATAAGACTGTTCCCAGGCCTCTCAATCGATAGCCAGTGCTTTGCTGGTGGATTGCAGACATGCCGCGCTGCCTGCCTGCCCTCACTGGCTCTACACTGGACTTCTGTGAGGTGCCTTTATCATGCCCTTGCATCACTGTGACCACTGTGGTCCGCCAGGTGGCCGTCCGCTGATTATTTCTGTTCCCCTACAGTGGCTTTCTGGCGTCCGCTAAGCCGTCCTTCCACGAGACCGGTTTTTCTTGCTCCTCTACACCTTCGCCAAAGGCGATTATGGCAGGGAGGGGCTGGATTGGAGGGGGTTTGTACATTGGAGAGGGGGGGTGGGGGTGGGTAAGTTTGAAGCTGCCCCTCTCAAAGTTACACCCCCCCTAAGCCTGCTCACTTTTCTCTGTTGATTTCAAAGGGGGCATTCTTTTCCAGTATTTAAGGACCCCACTACACCCAGGGTGCCCATCAGTCATTGGTTGTCTCTGAGAAATAAACCTGCCCATTGGATAATGATTCCTACTGGAGTACCCCACCCACTGAGGAACAATGCAGCTCACTAAGATGGTGCCTCCCCTTGATTGTCTGTTCACATTTGTCTGTGGTTGGCTTCAAGAACATCCGAAGCAGTGACATATGCTTTTCGGGATTCCGTGCTGGAAGAGCGAGGGTGGACGTGCTCTTGATTGGAGAGCGGCAATGTGACAGACGTTCGATGTGAACAGACGTCCCTAAATGGGTCACAGTGTGGAGGAAATAGCCCTGTGTGAAAATGCTTGTTAGTTACCATCAAACCGGGTTTCCGACAAATTGCTGCCAGAGATTTATCTCAATGGGATCGCTTCTCACAGTCTCCCAGATTACCACCCAAAACCTAGGGATCGAGTCAATCCAGCTGATAATATGACCACTAATCCTTGGCTTTTAGCGTAAGTCTTGCGCTGACGTGATGCAGCTCTGCTGGTCAACAGCCGTGATTTATTCCATTTGGCCTATCCGTTGCGCTCTCTGTGAGGTGAAAGCTCTTAAATCCCTCACCATCCGTTTCTGAAGTGGCACTTTCGTCACTGGTTTGGTCCCCTTCTCCACCCCTGTGATGCAAGTTGTCTTTTTTTGGAGGTCTTCTCACAGTTTTGCTCACGACCTCCCTGACTCCATGGCGGGATCTCATTAGAAAGACCTCACCCCGATGGCAGATACCAGCCAATGGCAATAGTCATGTCTGACTCTCCCGTTGCCTGTATGTTCAGTGCCCTGGCACTTTTCTCACATTAGCATTTTGACATTTGCGATGACTACAGTTCGGGACTCCAGGGAATGGGCTTTGCGGCATTCACTGTGGGGTCAGCAACCCTTCATAAAGCTGACGGAGGAGCAAAGGCGTCCGCTGTGTCTCTGTTTGTAGCAGAACATTGTCTCTGCACGCAGGGTAACTGATAGTCTGGGAACTGTCTCTGCTGGCCACAGGTAGATCCGGTCTCCATCGGCACGGTGATGCCTCACCGGACCGGGGGGGGAGGAGGAGGAGGAGGTGCGAGCCAAAGAGTTGGCTCAAGACAGAAGAGATGAGTGGGTGAGATCATGCGGGCAAAGGAGGGGAGGTAAAGATGGGCTAGATTGGGAGGGGGGCACGGTGTGTCAGCCCTTTGAAGAATTTGGGGTCTGGTTCTATTGGGAATGTGAGCCTCTGCCACAAAAGGCTCTGATGCAGACGATTGGTATCTCTGAGATACCAGCAGATTTGGAGCTGTCAGGGATAACTCCTTTCACAACCCAGTTTCGTGTTTTGAAGGAGAGTTTTGGAGACGCATACTGTTGAAGGCCGCTGAGGCTTTGCCTTCTGCCAGATCCGTACCACAGACAGCTCCTAATTCCAGCCCTGTGTAGTATAAATATGCATCAGACAGAGCCCTGAAACCACGATGGGTGGTGGTACTTTACGGGGGTTTCACTTAGCTGGCTGTGGGCTGCATGAATTATCTTAGACGCCCCCACCCCAAGCTTCTTTTGCCAACATTTGCTCAGACTTGGGACACGGTAGCCAGTGCTCTCCCAATGCCGTGGTTTATAAATAAAAACAGCAGCCTAGTTTGTGCTCGGAGAAGCATCTAATGAGGACATTTGCTGTTTGCGGCCCATTCCTGGGCCTCCAGCCGAGCTTGGAGAGGGGGGGAATTTATACTTCCACCGTGACTTGGAAGACTTTGGTATCCGTGGTCTTAGCATTAGCATTGCTCTACCTCCAAACACACGTGAAGACTTGTGTTGACTGTGGATCTGTAGGTGCTGCCTTCACTGGTTTCCTCCTGTGTAACGTGCTCCTAAGTTGCTTCGGATAAATGCATCGCCCGAGTAAATAAATGATAATTATAGTGGTAATTTGCCCCCAGGCTCAAGCCCCTCCTGTGGTGCTGCTCTAACGATCCCCCTCCTGCCTCCTTCGCGTTGAGTCCTCATAAAGACGGCCCCCACACAGGGCTGCTAATAGCTCGTCTCTCGCCTCCAGCTGCACGCATCTGTTAGCGCCTCCATGGCCCTGCCTCATTGTAGGCTCCTTCCAGTCGTGGAGCTTCTCGGAGAAGGTGGGAGGGGGGAAGTGTGCGGGTGCCGTGTGGCCCTGCGGGTTTTGGGGGGAGGGCTGTGTGTGTATGTGTTGGCCCAGTGTGTGTGTGTGTATGTGTTGGCCCTGTGTGTGTGTGTGTGTGTGTGTGTGTGTGTGTTGGCGCGTGGCAGGTGGCTGTTACCCCTGACGGCGCCGCCCTGTCTGCCAGGCTGCTGGCACTTGGTTGGTCCCCCTGCTCCAGAGGGCAAGGGGTCCTGTTTAATCAGCCCTCCTCTGATTGGTTTACCCCGGGCTGCTAGCCGCATTGCCCCACGCGCTTTTCAAATCCCCCCCCAGGGCTCTGCTGGTATACAGCTCCATCTGCCGCTGTGTCCACTCCAACTACAGCACCCTCATAAGTAGGAACGTGATGTGGGAGGTGTGGTCTCCATGCAGTCTGTGGAGGGGGGGCTGCATTTCTGCTAGGCCTGCCTGTTTGCACAAGCCAGAGCCCCCATAATAGTGACCACCATCCGTTTTTTAATCTTTTTATTTTCCGGCACCTTCCGAAGGCTTCGGGGGCAGTATTTACATTGTCAATTGTGTGCTTTTGATGGGCTTCACCTCTAATGTCTTATAGTCCAGGGATACGGAGAGTCAGCTGTGAGAGTGAGGGTCGTTCTGGGAGGTTAACGAGCGCGGGCAAGGTGTGTGTGTGTGCATGCGTGCGTGTGTGTGGGGCGTCTTATACTTCTGAAACACAAGTCCTCCTCTGTTTTAGTCAATGGCTGCCCCTGCAGGCAGAACCTGCTTTGTTAAGCAACTTCCGTCATTGGACTGGTCGGTCGGTCACATGACTTGAGCCAGTGTCAGTCCCTTCCGCACGGTTGTTCCCTGTTCCTGGGGAGCTTCGGGAAAGGGATGGATAGGAAAAGGGCGACATTCGGATCATAAGATTAAATTTATGGTTTTGAAAAATGTGAGGTAATGTCACAGGTAGGAATTGATGGGACTAATCCAGCAATTAAGAGCGAGAGTTGTCAGGACTGGCATATTGTGGGGACTTTGCCCTCTGTTTAGGATGGTCTGCGTGACGTCTCTGGGTGTGAATTAGTTGTGTTCTTGGGTTCCTACACTCTGTCCGCCAGTTTTTCTAAATGGACAGCCATAAACATGCAGGGTCAGTGCCGAGAAATTCCATCCTTCCACATTCTCTGGGCTTTATTTTTTTTCCCCTTTGTTTGCACCCGGGTGGCAGAGGCCTCAGGCAGTCTTGCTGGTGGGGCTTTCTCTCTTCATCGGGGACTGGCTTTGGCTGCGCACCTTCGGCCTACATCGCTGCCCTGCTCTCACCAGCAGCCTGCCTTTTGGCTGCGGTGGGTGGAGCTCTCTCTTGAGACGGTGAGCACATTATTTGTCCTGCCAGTGAGTTCTGATGTTACTGGCAGCTCTGTCAAACTCTGGGAATGCATGGGGGCTGCACTTCTTAATTGACTTTTATTAATTTGCAGATTAATGGGTCTGGGGGCCATTCGGTTATGCCACCCCCCACCCCTTTAATTAAAAAGGCGGCCATTCCCCAGAGACGTGCCCCCCCCCCCGTATGGCCATCGTGGATACTTGACTCCCTTTGCCTAAGATGGATGCCCTTTGTTCCCATTATGTTTGGTCTGGTGCAGAATGGTGACTTCGATGTTAAACAAAAGCGT
>JABFDZ020000047.1:1651310-1662722 GCA_019775955.2 Pollimyrus isidori | reverse complement strand
CCTCTGAGCCTCTGGTGTGCACGCCCCTCCCCTGACGGTGATCACCGATCCGTGAAATGAGTTTAATTTCCTCGCCATCTGGCGGAGGCCCAGGCCAGAGCAGCCAAGCATGACACGGGCACGGGGTGTAAAATCGTGACTGTTACAAACACCGGCCACCAGGAGTCTGTGCACCCCCCCCCCCCACTCAAATCCTAGGGCCAGGCAGAGCCACTAATGCCCCTACGCAGCCTTTGGGGCAGAGCTGAGGCCCAGATGCCCATCTTTTACCCTCTACATGACCCTGGGGAAGCTGGGAGCTGCTGTGGAGGTGTGCCATGCTACCCGGGCATCGAAGGCGAGGTGCGGGAACAGAAATGGGGACGTTCAGTGGGACTTACACCTGCTGCAGAGACCAGCCCTGAAATGCAACAAGCGGGTGACACGTAAACGGTCTACCGAGAGGAGTGATGAGGGAAGCACTCCTGCAAAGAGGCACCGTGCCCCCCGCAGAAGGAGAGCGCGTCCCCCTGCCAGTCATCACCTCCACTCCAATTCACTGTCACAAACAACCCCCCCCCCCACCCACAAAAGGGGGAGGGGGGGACACCCTTGCAGTAATAAATGATGGCCGTGCTTTCAGATGAGAATTATGAGGTTCATTTGCACGTCCCTGCCAGCATGGCTTGGCGCCGGGCAGCGGGGCTCCAACGAATCACCAGGACGTCTCGACTGCGGGAGCAAGCATTGCCAGGCGTGGGGGGGGGGTGAGCTGGAGGGGCACCACACATTCCCAGTGATATCTAAAAGACCAATCATACTCAGATACCCAAATGGGTCTGACAGGTAGTATGTTTCCGGTGATGAAAGTCTCCAGAAGCTTCTCCGTGAGGCATGCGCACATGCGCACAGAAAAATCCAGCTGCTGTTGAGGTCCGTCTATTCTCCGGCTGGACCTGAGCTGTTGCCAGGGTTACCACCGCACTTCCTTACCTGTGAATTAGTGATCTTAGGGTTAATCGCTTTCCTTCTGGATCCATTTCCGTGGAGAATCAGCAGGAGGCTTCATCATCATCTTTTCATTAAGGGCGTGTCGCATGGCTGGCCCGAGATCAAAAAGTTAAAGCGTGGAGGTGCTCCGGTATCAGGTATCACCCAGGCTTTTGCGACCTGCTGGCCCCACCTCCTCCCTGCAAGTGTAGGGATAATGAATCTTTAGAGCAGAGAGCCCCTCCTGGCTTTGGGGGACCCCAACTGCGCATGGTCAGTTCAGTGTGGTCACCATAGAGTGGTGTGTCACCATCAAGCTTTGAATTTTCGCCTGATTTTCTCACCAGTCAAACGGCATTCCCTTAAAACCCCCCTGAGCTGACCATTCCTTGGAAAAGAGGAGAAAAATGACGGAGAAAAATTAAGCACTCCACAAAGGAGCCTAAGACATCGCTACACTGGTGTGCTGTTGCACGTCTGCCATCTCCGATCTGCTCAGGCGCGGGCTTTCCTTTCACGTGCATCTGGACACCCCCTCACGAAACCGCTTAGTGCTAAACCTGAGCACTGGTGCTCGGTGGCCTGGAGCGGAGGTTCTGATTGGCTGCCCAAATGCGCTGTGATGGCATCATTACGAAAGCTGCTCTGCTTGGGCTTTTTCCACACCGATCTCTGGTTAGGACTTTGCTCCTTTCATCCTGTTAGAGACTATTTTCAGAGTAGCTTTTGAAGGTGTCTCATATGTGTGAAGCCAGCTGCTGTTTTTTAAAAAATGCTTTAAGCCATTACCACGTTCCTATGCTTCTGGTGATACATGAAAACAGAACTAACCAATGCAGACATCAAAAAATCTGCCAAAACAAAAAAGGTTAATAAAAAAATAAAAACCTCTTGATTTGTCTCCAGGAAAGCAGGCCTGAGGCTTCCAGGGTGCACTGGCGCTCGCAATGTTACGGAAACGGCGTCAGATCGTCTGCGGCAAGAGGCCTCCTCTTTGATCAGAGAAAACGAGGTTTCGCCAGGAAAGTATCAGCGGCTCAGTGTCCTGCGTCACACTCATCAATGCCCCAGTGGCTTCTGGGCCATCCAGAATGTGGGGAGTGGTGGTGTAGGTAGCCCCCTACCTTCCCATTTTGTGACATAAGCCATGTCATGCAATGTCCTCGCTATTACATGACAAAACAGCAGCCATCTCCACCCCGCCCAAAGAGCTGTGCCCTACACACTAGGTGAAACTGAAGTGGCAGAAAATGCCGGGTATGGGGGCGCCCCGTGAGGGGGCTGCCTAGCCACTCGCTACAGAAACCTACCGTGTTTTAAAGCATTTGCAATCCAGAGGGAATCTCAGAAAATAGTGACTGCAACCGACACAGTCACAGTCCCACTGGTGTGAGATTTGACTGCATCCGGCACAGTCACAGTCCCACAGGCGTGAGATTTGACTGCATCCGGCACCGTCACAGTCCCACAGGAATGATATTTGACTGTATCCGACACAGTCACAGTCCCACAGGCATGATATTTGACTGTATCCGGCACAGTCCCAGGGGCATGAGATTTGACTGCATCCAGCACAGCCACAGTCCAGCAGGCGTCTGATTTGACTGCATCCCTGACGATCCCCAGTGGTCCCCAGTCCCTGACTATTCTCAGCAGCCACCAGGCCTCTGACGCCCCCCCAATGGATCCTGGTCCTTGATGACGCGCAATGGGCTCCGGTCCCTGAAGATCTCCGATGGTCCCCGATCCGTGACAATCTTTAGCAGCCGCCCTGCCCCAGAGGATCCCCGGCAGCCTTTGACAATCTCAGACGGTCCCTTCTCACCCCCCAGCCCCCCTGGCGTGTCTGGCCTGTGACAGGACGTCCTCGGCTCCGGGGCTGATTCCTCTGTAAATAATAGATGCATCTCTCTGCTGGTTTTCCGCTCCATTTTTCATCAGTCTTTCGGTTTCAAACCTGGGGGTTGCTGCTGCTGTTGTATGGCGAGTCCTATAAAGACTAAAAATGTATCGAGCCCTCCCTTCCTAGTTTAATGTAATTGACCCAGAGGGGGCTTTGAAGGCACACCGTTCTCCCGTCACCATAGCGCCACCTGCCCTGCCCATCCCTGCGTGGTACCTGATCTTCTTTATTCATTTTACACGTTTAAACACAGCCTGCAGGGAGGAAAACAATGTAGCCAGCTGTGTGAGAGAAATCCTCCTTCAAATATGAGTATTGTTTTTTAATCCTGCTGGGGTTTTCGTGCAACCAGTACATTATAAATGGAATCTATTACTTGGGTGTTATAGCCAGTGGGCACTGGCTCCTCCCCCAGTAACCAGGCCAGTCTGTTAGCTGTATATCATCTCTGGTGGGCCTTGACTCCGCCCCCGGTAACCAGGCCTAGCTAGGTGATATCCCTGGCGGGCATTTGCTCTGCCCCCGGTAACCAGGCCTGTCGTTTCCTGGGTGATATCTCTGATGGGCATTAGCTCCATTCCCTGGTAACCAGGTCTGTCGTTTCCTGGGTGATATCTCTGGTGGGCAGTGGCTCCGCCCCCGGAAACCAAGCCTGTTGTTATCTGGATGATATCTCTGGTGGGTATTGGCTCCGCCCCGCCAACCGCAGCACTGCCGTGACCCCGCAGTAGATCATAGTGATGTCAGTAGCAGTCAGGGAGCAGATAGGGAGAGAGGGGGTGGAGGGATGGAGCCAGTCGAATTGATGAAGTGCCTGTCCGCCCGGGGAGTGCGGTGGAATGTTCTGCCCCGTGACGGAAAAGTGCATTACAGCAAAGGTCACGGCCTGCATTAGCCCGGCCTCTCAGAGCACGGCGCATAGGGAACCGGCAGCATATCAAATGCCACGACCCCTGACCACCGGTGAACGTCTGCTCAGCGTTTCTGCAACACTCTCACAACGTTCATGAGCGCATGGATAAATGGAGGTGCAGGGCCCCACCATGGTGCCTGACAGCCCTCGGCCGGCTTCGCCCTCGAGCTGAGTGGCTGGTGTGTGTGTGTAGCTGTTTTTTGCAAACATTCGTGAGTGTGCTCTTTACTGTCTTCACAGAAACGGCGCAAAAAGACACTGCTTCTTAGAGCGAGGTAGGTCAGGCGGTTAGCGATTCAGTTGTGTTCAGGACTGACCTGGGTTCAAGCCTGGGCTCAGCCATGTTGGTTCTTTAGGGGGAAGTGTGTGGCCCGGCAGGTTAGGCTGCTGTGTCTGTGATTGGATGGTCGCTGGTTCAAATCCCTGGGTCAGCAGAGTCATTTTACTGTTGGGCCCCAGAGTAAGACCCTTAACCCACAGTTTCTTCAGTGACTGGCTGATGCCGAACAGTGTGTGTCAATGACAGACCTTCGTCCTTCCTGGCCGATTGCTCTGTGTCAGTCAAGCTCTCCTGACCGCCCTGTGACAGTACACCATCGCCCCTGGCAGATCTCAGACGCCTCTTTCTTGATTTATCATCCACCTTTCTGTGTAGCTGAGACTCCTCTGTCCCGTCTTGCACGGATCGGTGTTCAGTTACTCTGGGGATGCCACCGCTTGGCCTCCCTTTCCGTGGGCGGGCAAGAGGTGCCGCTCTTGCTGTGGGAGGTGCCCCCGGAGAGGGGGGCCCATCTTGGGTTTCAGCCCACTGCCCTCCTCCCATGTTTGTCACCTACAGACCCCCCGGGGGTGTGTGTGCTACTGGCTACCAGGTTTGTCATGGAAACAGACATATTATACCCCACCCCCCCTCACTGGCTCAACCACCTGGAATGTGTGTGTAACCCCCCCACCCCATGAATCCACAGCAAAAAGCGGCTGTTTATTTTGTACGCCTCTCAGTCGTCACTGTACGAACTTGGTAGTGTCTGGAATGTGGTGTTTTCTGGACACTTTTGAAGGCCCTGTCTCTTGTGTGTGTGTGTCTGCGTGTTTCCGTGCATCTGCGTGTTTCCGTGACCACAGACAGATTCCATGCCATGGAAGAAGCAGGTCATTCAGCTGGAATTTTGCTCTGTAAAGGAATTCCCCTTAATTCCCTCCCAGCAGTATCTGAGGCTGCTGCCCTCGGCCATTGGGTTCAGGTCGGATAGCGGTAATGATAAGCGGATTGCAGGGACCGCAAGGACGTCTCTTCACATGACACACTGTCGCTATGTGTGAGGATGCCGTCTGCCTCTGCGCACAGGTGTCTCTTGCTAAGTGAAGCCTGACATTCCGGCTACAGTCAGCAGGGGGCATGCCAGTTAAGTGCTCAAAGTTGCTTGCCATATTGCTGTTACTTACTTTTATTAAGACTTAAAAGACGTGAAAAATGCCCATAATAACAGGAGCAGAAGTGATGTAGCCCAAGCCCTGGATCTTACCTTCACAAACTGCTGGTGTGTTCAGACTCCGGCCCCTGTTGGCCACACCCCATATTCTGCCCCCTGTTGGCCACACCCCATATTCTGCCCCCTGTTGGCCACACCCCATATTCTGCCCCCTGTTGGCCACACTCCATCTGCCTCATCACACTGCACTGGCCTTTTACTTTGTGAGTGTGTATGACTGCCTGTGTCTGCTATCTGTCTGTCTTGTGAATCCCTCTGCAGACCCTGACCCCAGAGGTGTCTCGTGCACACATGCAGTCCCATCTCCTCCCTCCATGTATGAGGTCCCACCTCCACTTTGTATGCACACGTACACTGTTGCATGATTTACTCTCTGAACACAGAGCTGCTTTGGTTCTAAGACCCTCCCTCCCGCTGCCAGCGTCTGTCCGTTTTGCCGTTTCACTCTTGCGCTGCTTAAGCTGGAAACCCGTCCTGTTGTCACAGAGAGGAAAGTGTGGCCTGGCTGCACTTTGCCGTCCTCTGGGGGCCCAACTCCCGTGTTGTGACACCTGACGTCGGCGTCTTACGAAGTGCAGTGCAGTTTCCCATTTCTCTGTCTCGCTACATGCCTCTCCCTGCCAACCAGCACAACCCGACATGCTGCTCGCTGAGGAACTTTCTGGAAAATGTTATGGGGTAATCTGGGAATGCGGTGTCGTGTCGGCGGCAGGGCAGGAACAGGGTGAAAGAATCTGACCAAGCAGGCACCCTGCAATAAAACAGGGAGGTTAACAGGAGGTCATGTTCCTGGGCTCCTTCCTTCCTCGGGCCTCCCCCTCAGGCTCCCCTTGGGGCCGCTGCTTTGATGGTTCGCCAGGCCGTAACTTTGGCCGCTACTGATTGCCGTTAACCTTTGTGTTTCATTTATTTCCTGAGACGGATACTGTACATGAGTGCTAATGTCAGTGTCCAGTGACACAGTCACCCCATGGCCTGCGTGTGGTGCTGTCACATGGCTTTCCTCATTCTGCCCCGTGTTTAAAGTTTTTCCTTTAACTCCTTTGCCATAAGGAGGCCGTCAGCTGACCAGAAAAGCATTTTGAAGACACAGTACAGTCAGACCGCTCCAAAATGCCGCTTCACCTAGACAGTGTGAAGACACTTGGAAGCGTTTGTCTTTTCCAGCCTGCACTGTGCCTCATGGTCAATCCCATGGTACCCCCAATGACAGGATGAGTGGGGCGCCTTGCAGCACAGAGCTATGGTTCTACCTTCTCACCAAAGCACCCGCCCATCCAGAGAGCTGCATCAATTGATGACGTGTCCGCAGTCACCTGATTTTCTCCTCTGGTGACTGATTTTGTGGGAAATCTGCACAAATCAGTCCAGAGTGTCCAGTCAGTGTTTCCACTCGGTTACAGGGAAGCACTGTGGATCGGGAGCCTGTGTGGAGCCCATGTCAGGCCCATGTGGATGGTCAGGCGACATGCTGGGCCCACGGTCACATGATCCAGCATGATGTCATGTCACAAACACGCCACTTAGCTGGAGGACTGTGGGAAACGCTATGTTGGAAACTGAGCCCGACCTGCTCAGGCAGACCTGCCAGTCTGGGGAATGTATTGGGAACAGGAATGCCACGTTGGGGGAATGGTCTATCCCAGCATGGTCCCCGCGACGGTACAACGGCGCCTGCAGGTTGCCAGTGCGCATGTCAGATGTCCTTATTTAGCAAAGGCGCGCCGGGGGACTCCTGCATGTCCCGGTCAGCACCCTGTCAGAAACCCAGACGTTACACGGAAGAGCAGATAATTAGAGAACAGGAGAGAACTGGGTGGTGGGGGGGGGGGGGCATATCAGTGAGACAAGGCGAGTCTTTGTTTCCCCCGGACACACGCAGAACCTGTCTAGCCTGTCCCGGCCCGCCTCCCTAATCGCCCTGCCTCACGAAACAGCAGCCCAGTTGCTGGTGAGAACGCGCTGACCTTACGTACTGAGTCGTGGGAATGGCAGACAGGGTGTCCACCACGCCATCGACAGGACACTCTCGATACTGTGATGGGTCCAGGCGTCTGTGTGAATCCGTTCAGCAATGTCCATGTGGGTCTGGGGACATCCGCCCCCAAACATCTCTAGTGTGAACCTGATGGTCCACCTGCACTCTATAATCCAAAGATCTCCAGTGTAAACCTGACAGTCCACCTGCACTCTATAACCCAAAGATCTCCAGTGTGAACCTGATGGTCCACCTGCACTCTATAACCCAAAGATCTCCAGTGTGAACCTGACGGTCCACCTCTACTCTATAACCCAAAGATCGCCAGGAGCTGAAAGATACGACCTCACCCCTGGTTGTCGTGGCGCCAGCCTGGAGTCACCTCAGATGTAGAGAGGAAATCGTTGACTGACGTTACAGCACCGGAGACCCAAACAGGAGCTTGGCGCTCTAGTGGCTCTTCTTTCTGAGGCAGCCATGGCTTGGTGGGCAGCTGAGTCACGGGGCTTTCCAGGAGGTGGACACTGGTCCTCCCCCTGATGTTGGCTGTCCTCAAACTCTCTCATCATCCACACACAAAGAGGACATGGCCCGGTCTGCACACCCCTGCCCCAAGCCATTTCTGTCCAAGGGCCACAGGGGAGGGCCTTTCTCCTCAAGGGCCCCAGGGGAAAGTTACCGGCAGTCAGAGCTCCTTTCACACACAACCTGTCCGCGGGGAAGTAACAGAACCTGATGTCCTGCTCCGAACAGAAGCCTGGTGTCCCGAGCACGTCTCCCATGGCTTAGGGTGCTTCGGATTCCCACAGTTTTACCTCTCTGAACCTCAAATGGACCTCAGTTTAACTTCCCTTTTCTCAAAAAATACATCTTTAAAGGTGGCAGACAGAGCAGAACCATCTTGGAGAGGCAAAGCCCTCCTTGTGAGGCAGAGGTGTTCCAGTGAGGCAGAGGCATCTCTGTTGAGGCAGAGGTGTTCCAGTGAGACATCGGCATCTCTGTGAGGCAGTAGTGTCCTGGTGAGGCAGAGACGTCCTGGTGAAGCAGAGGTGTCCTGGTGAAGAGCAGGCAGACTCCCCCCAGCAGACCCACCCCCCCCTCCCCTTGGGGCTTGGCTGTGTGTGTGAGACCGCGGTTTGGAAATGTGCCCAGTTTGTCACTGTCATGTAGGTCTGGCTGAGAGTATGCACCAGCTGTCCCAGGAGAAGGTGCTTGAGACGCCTGGAAACAAGAACAAAAGTCGCATACCCCCCCCCCCCCCGCCCCCCCATGTGTCTGGATGTGTTTGTGTTCTGCGTCTGTGATCACATCACCCAGCAGGGAAACCGGCTGCTTGGCCCCTTGGGGAGGCCAGAGGATGGTGGGAGGGTAAAGAATATTCTATCACTATCACAGTCGTCTTACCCTTGTGTCCCTGACACCAGCCTAGGTCCCGCAATGGGGAGAATGGTGGGGGGGCAGGCAAACAGGCTGGTGACCCACTACTGCCTCCAGTCCCCTGGCTCTCTGCTAAGCTGAAAGGCGGCGAGGGTCTTTGTTCTGATCCGTTATGTGCATGTTCAGAGGCTGGCTGGCACCCTAGGTGTAGGACCAGTTCTGGGTGTGTCCCAGGTGCTTCTTCAGGATGGGGGTAGCATGCTGGGGGCAGCGCGAGGATGGGGGCATGTGGTGTACAGATGAGTGAATACTTTTTGCAAACCAACTGTTTTGTGTGGATTAAAAGCTAAACGCGCAGTGAATGGCGAGAACACAAATTGAATTGGGTGCATTATGATAACTGGCGTACAAAACGCAAGCCGTAAAATATCCCCGGGCCCCAGGGTACAGCAGGGTGGGATGGGGGACAGGAACAGGGAAAGGTGCTCACACAGAACACAGGTGTGTGGCAGGAGAGGACCCTTCACACGCTGCTCTGACATGCTGTGTGGTCACGTGACTTTTTACGGCTGGTGCCTAATATCCTGGTTCTCATTAGTGCCCTGTGGGCTGCATCCGCCACACCCCTCACCATGCATCTTTGTTTCTCCCCGCCAGAGGACCAAATCCCACACGGCTTCCCCTCCATCGACATGGGCCCCCAGCTAAAGGTGGTGGAGCGGACGCGCACGGCTACCATGCTGTGTGCCGCCAGCGGCAACCCCGACCCCGAGATCTTCTGGTTCAAGGACTTCCTGCCCGTGGACATCGGGGGCAGCAATGGCCGCATCAAGCAGCTGCGCTCAGGTAGATGATCGGCCCTGGGCCAGCCCTAGGTGGAGCCACACACCACCATGCAATCAGGGAGAGTCTTGTTGGGCCAGGCCCGTTGTGCACGTCACGCAACCCAACCAGAACAGCACCTGACTAGGCTGCGGAGTGAGCGCCGTCATTATCCCCGAAGATCATTGAGAAGAAAAAAAGAGCAGCAGGAGTGAAGATGCTGCTTTCAGAAATCTCACATTAAATTGTATAAATACGTATATATAAAATGCCCCGGTCGCTGTGGCGCTGGAAACACGCACCCGCTGCACCCCCCCAGCCCTTGTCATTCATAGAGAGGGTGAGCTGGAAGCCTTCCTTCCGCCCCCAGCTCCTTCGCCGTGGTTTGTTTACGCGCCTCGTGTAGCGGGCAGCTCAGGCTGTACACACAGACACAACACGCGCAGCGTCCTGTCCTTAGCAAGTCCTGTCCTTAGCAGGTCCTGTCCTTAGCAGGTCCTCCTGCAGCTCCATAGCGGTTCTCCGTAAGCAGCCCGCTTTGCTGCCTCAGCGCCCAGTCCCCCCGCTCAGCATCCCAGCATCCACGGTGCCACCGTGGGATCGATCGTGCCTCTCTTACAGCCCTGGGGCTGATGGGCGCTTGGAGAGTGTGGGGGACAGGGAGCAGTAAGTCCTGCTTGGCTAAAATTCCCCCACTTGATATCCTGATGGTCAAACAGCTGCGTCCCGATGCGGCCGGGCAGTGAAAGGCTGAGGCCCGGGGCGTTTCCCGCCAAAGGCAGTCTCATGAAGACATCCATTGTTCCCCTTCGCTGTCTCACTGTGTGCCATTTAATTAAATAAACGAGGGATCAGACTAAGCTATCCGTCCTGGCCACTCAGATTTCACAGTGAGAGCCTTAAAGGGGCACCATCTTCCTACAGACACTGCCCCTGGCTTTGTGGCATGGACAGCTGCCCCAGAGGATAGACAGCCCACCCCCCACCAGAAGAAAGGTCCCCCGGAGCAGTGCACCCCCCCGTACATAGCCCTGCTCTCCAGTGCCATCTCCAATCGGCCAGCAGTTGGTTCCGTATGCCAGACTGGATTGACATGGCACCTGCTGTAACCCATTACCTCCCTCTCCAGCTTCCCTGGGTGAGGCGTGACCCATACCCTACAGTCTGGTCTGCCGGAGACCACTGTTACCTATACCCTGTGGTCTGGTCTGCCAGGAACCGCAGTGGCCCATACCCTACGGTCTGGTTTGCTGAAGACCACGGTGACCTATGCCCTGTGGTCTGATCCACCGGTGACTGCCATAACCCATACTTCACAGCTTGGTACGCCAGTGACAACCTCCAGTCGGCCGGAGACCACACCCACTTCAGAAAGTACATGTTTTTTGTACAATTGTTAGTGATTAATGCGGGACAGACAGTGTAAGTCCCAAAGGCCTGGAGCCACCCAGCCGGTCTGGGTACACGCAGCTCCTGATCAGGCCCTGGTGCTCTGCTAACTTATCCAGCTTCCCCGTCCCCCCGCCTCCCATCCAGCCCTTCTGCTCTCCACTCAGAGTGACGGTGACTAAGCTCTGATTTGCTCTCCTGTTTTCCTCTTTCTCTCTCTCTCTCTCTCTCTCTCTCTTTTTCTTGCACTAACTCTTCTTTCTAATCTTATTTGCATTCAAATTACCTCACCAGGTGGTACACCAATCAGAGGTAAGAATGCTGGGAAGTCCCTTGAAATGTCAGCTCACTCCACCCCCCCCCCCAGTGTCACCACCCCCGCTTCCTCTCACCCCGCAACACCCCCTCTGTCCAGCACATTGTTGGCGTCGTCGCTGTTATGTATGTGTATTCCACAAAAACAGCCCATAATAATCCTGGGAGAGGACGTCATGGTGAACGGGTCTCACAGGGGTTTAGTAGAGGGACACAGAAGCAACCCACCCCCCACATACACAGCGCCCCTACC
>JABFDZ020000047.1:1599502-1610485 GCA_019775955.2 Pollimyrus isidori | reverse complement strand
CACAGTGAAATGAATGGCTAAAATCAAACTTTATCTCACAATTAGATTTTGCCTGGTTTTCACACACTGGGTCACAAGTTGTAATTTGTAAAAATTCTGTAAATACAATGTAAGTGGATCACATTAGAGAAATCTGTTGAGTTGTAAAAGAGAAAGACTGCATTTCGATAAAAGACGGTTTATTTTAATGTCCAAGCGTTCATACTTTCCTGATTTACCACCACTGTGCCATTGGGCCTGTGATCACTGTGGTCTTGGCCCCCAAGGAACGTGGCCCCCTGCAGTGTACGTCCCTTATTTTTATGTAGTAAAAGTGGTAACCCTAGCCGTGATCCGCTCCATTTTTACTGCTGTGACAACTCAGAGTGATGAAGCAAGTAGCGTGTCTGGGGGATGGGGAGGAATACTCAGATTGTGTCCAAGAGCAGATCGCTTGTACTGACGTCACTGTCACTCTGCTGCAGCACTTACATACTCCATGGTTGATTCCCAGGTTATGTCAGTGTGCTTTGCTTCAGCTTCACATTCAGGACACTGAATTTTTTTTTATCGTGATTTACCAAATGAAGAGGCAGGTCCAGAGGCGAGGCATGGATAGAGAAAGAAGCAAGGTGCAGGGTAGGGGTGTGGCCTGGTCTGCATTACACCCCAAGGTGCTGATGCTCCCATTTTAGTCTCATTTGAACTGTAACATATGTCTCTGTTTGTGTGAGCAGTTCAGGAGAGGCCCTTTCTGTATTCCAAAGCAGGCCTGGAAGCTGAGAAATGCAATAGCACATTTATATTTCACAGAAATAGTTTTCTCCGATGGAGGACGCCATTGCTTGGGTGACCTCCACCTGGCACCCACCACATGCAGCTCTGTGTCACAGTCACTCCGGGTTTTGCAAGCGGATGGGGGGGGGCTATCTGCTGAGGAATTATGGGAGCAGGTGGCGGCCTGGTACGGTGCTGACGGTCCACTTCTCATGACCTTGTGTGTGTGCTTGACTGGTTTGCTTTCGCTACATGGCTTCCATGCACCTAAGGCCCTGGAGAGGCCCACATGTGTAAGGGGCAAGTGGAGGTTGTGGGGCATCCAAAGGCCTGCATCCCCCTCCTCATAGCATGATGCCCCCATCTGCTAATCCCCTAGGCCTTACTGAGAAATGCCAGCTTTCTGTATTCTGTCCCAAACTCGGAACTCGGGAGAATAAGTTCAGTCAGTCTGAGTCCTGTCTGTCAGCCTTAGTCAGTCTCAGTCAGCTTCGGTCTGCGTATAAAGAGACCTGGCACCAAAACACCCCCCACATTTCACTGACAGTCTACATGTCCTGCAGGTTAAGTGTGACCAGTATTGGCCAACCCGAGGCCCGGAGACCTATGGCATGATCCAGGTGACCATGCTGGATACGGTGGAGCTGGCCACCTACAGTGTACGCACGTTCGCCCTCTACAAGGTAGGAGTCCCGCCAGCCACAAACTGGGAAGAGCAGGATGGCTCCATGCTCTTTAAATGCCCTGAGAGCAATATTACTCTAGGCCCAGTGTCCTGTGGGCATTAAAGTTCTAATACTGTACTTTCTCAAGTACTGCTTGAAAGCATTGAAAGACTTCTCCATGGTGCAGCAGAAATGTAGTGGTTAAGGACTTGGGTTATGGTTCTCGAGTAAGGCGGTGAGGGGTCGTGGCTTTGCTTCTTGGCCGCTGTGCTTTATAACAGGCATCTCGGTACACTTCCGGCTGTTTAAAATTGAAAGTCCAGTGCTTTTTGCAAAGTGCATAAATAATGTAAGTGTTGCCTGCAGGAGGGAGGGATGAGAGGGGGCATGCCGCCGTGGACCCCTGTGGTCCCATCATCCGCTCCCAATGCATGCCTCATGTCGCTGCACCTAATGTGGAGTGATCCTGGCATACACACTTCACTCCCTGGGGCCCAAACACAGGCGGCAGCAGGCTCCCCTGTGCTAGTCTATTGTCCCTGAAAGCGAGTTGCTCTTCCACCTCCTCACATAGAACGGCTCCAGTGAGAAGAGGGAGGTCCGGCAATTTCAGTTTGTGGCCTGGCCAGACCACGGCGTTCCAGAGTACCCTACACCCATCCTGGCCTTCCTGCGCCGTGTCAAGTCATGCAACCCGCCAGACGCCGGCCCCATGGTGGTGCACTGCAGGTAGTCCTCTCTCCTCCACACAGGGAGATGTACTGTAGTTCGGTGATGTACTCTCGTTGGAGAGGGTGGATGTCATGGTGTCCTTGCCCCCTCCCCCCAGCGCCGGTGTGGGTCGCACAGGCTGCCTGATCGTCATCGAGGCCATGCTGGAACGTATGAAGCACGAGAAGAGCGTGGACATCTATGGCCACGTGACATGCATGCGTGCCCAGCGCAACTACATGGTGCAGACGGAAGACCAGTACATCTTCATTCATGAGGCGCTGCTGGAGGCTGCCACCTGCGGCAACACCGAAGTCCCCGCCCGCAACCTCTACTCCCACATCCAGAAGCTCACCCAGGTCTCGATTGGGGAGACGGTCACCGCCATGGAGCTGGAGTTCAAGGTAGGCAAGGTGTCCTCAGCCTCTGCGCTGGTTTGTTAGACCATGTGTGCTTGGAACTTTTGGTCTTTTTGATTTCTCTGGCTAACCTGGCCCAGGTATAGACCAGAATTAATGTGTTCGCTTGCTTACTATGATATCAATTATGATTTTTTATTAACTCTTCTGTGTATGTATCGTAACAGTAGGGGGCAGCATTGTGACTAATGAAATCAATTAAATTAAATCAGTTTATCAGTTTAGTTCTTGAACTGGTAGTGCTTAATGTAACTGCATTTCTTTTTATCTCCGTGTGCGATAACAAATACGTGTTGCCAAAAACAGTAAAGAAGCGTCAGTTCTAGCAGCATGGTCTGCGGCATGTTGTGTGGTGTGCAAAGGCAGATAGTGGGTGTAATCCTGATCGGGGAAGCAGCATTACTGTATCGGCTCAGAAACCCCGCCTCTCTGTGTGTCCGTGGAGAGGTTCTCCGAGGAAGAGCGATCCATCCATCAGCCTAGGTGTGAGATGAGGGGGCAGGCCGGAGAGGCGGACAGCCCATCTAACAGCCCAGCAGATGAACCCCCCCGGAGGTCTGGGGAAGGGAGGGGGGGAGAGGGTGGTCATGCTGTCACCCCATTGGGCTGTGCTGCAATCCATCAACAGACCACTCTAATCCTTTCTGGACTCATCCAAACATCCAAAATTATAGGGATTGAATTTGTTTTGCATGATGGGTGAGTGTAAATCTGAAGAGAAAGGAGGACTGCCCGCAGGCTACAGATCCAATTGGCTGGCTGGGCTGTTTATGAGCAGGCTGCAGATCCGATTGGCTGGCCAGACTGTGTAGGAGCAAGCTGCAGATGCAATTGGCTGGCTGGGTTGTGTAGGAGCAGGCTGCATATCTGATTGGCTGGCTGGGCTGTATAGGGGCTGGCTGCAGATCCGATTAGCTGGCCTTTTTTGATGTCACCAGCCATGCACTTTTGCTATAGTACAATCACATTTGGGCCCTGGCAGCAGGCATGTATGCATCGCAGTGTGTCTGAGGGGTACGTGAAAGGCCCATGAACCAAACTGCCTGCCCACATGTGCGTGTCGACTGTGTCCGGTTAGCGGGAATCCATTTTCTAATGACGTAGTGTTGTAAACCAATGATCTGATACAAAGTTCGGACTAATCGCCCAAGCTGCCGCCCCCAGGTCAGCCCTAAGTCTCACCTAGCTGTCTCCTGCTCGCCCCCACAGAGACTGGCCAATTCCAAAGCACACACCTCCAGGTTCATCAGTGCAAACCTCCCCTGCAACAAGTTCAAGAACAGGCTGGTGAACATCATGCCGTTTGAGTCGACGCGGGTGTGCCTGCAGCCCATTCGCGGGGTGGAGGGCTCCGACTACATCAATGCCAGCTACATCGACGGTTACAGGTATGGTGGGTGGGCTGGGGTGAAGGCGTCAGATGGCAGCTAAATGAAAGCGCTGATTAACTGTGCTATGTTAGCAGTTAGCATGTCTTGGTGTTTCCGGTGAGCAGCGACGGGCACTGTCTGCACCACACCATGGTTCTTCCAAACCGCCGGATGGGGCCACTTTCATCATTACACAAGGGGGCAGTTTTCATTGTCCAGGGCAAAATGAAACGCCTAACAGCCCCAAATACAGCGACCTGCCTCCCAGCCACATGAAGGGCTGCTGTTCCACACCGAATGCAAAAAGCCAATCCCTTTTTATTAAAACGTGAGCACCAAGGGGGCCCCAGTGCAGCAATAGTTTAATCACCTGCTTCATACATGGATGATGACCCCCCCTATTACCTCCTGCATCATACTCCTCAGCACAGGAAAACCTACCCCCATTATCCCCTTACCTCCCCCACGTGTTCCCGGTCGGCCCAGTTAAGTCACCCACAACACTTTCCGGACCGAGATGTTTGATGGCCCAGCTTTGGATTCTGTCTGAAACTCCACTGCACTTTCAGGCACACTAATTAGTGGAGAAGGACAGAGGCGGACCGGCTCCTCCCTGGTAGACCTCCCATCTGGCCGTCTATGCGCCTGCATGTTTGCACGCAGCCGTCCGTGCTCTGCATCACACAACACGCAGCCAGACCCGCGCAGTAACGGGGTCAGGCATTTTTAAAGGGAGGCGAGGAAAGAGTGAAAAATGGGGGGAGATAATCCTCCAGCATTTCCTGATGGCTGCTCGTGGTCCTTCAACGGTGGAGAGTTATTAGCCCGTGCTGACAGGCAGTAGGCGGAGAAGACTCACTGGTGCCGCTTTGTGCTGAGAAGGCCCCACAGCTACCTTTAATCTCCAGGCTGCACGTTGGCTGCCCCGCAGCACCTTCATTAAGGTTCCTTCACTGCCTTACCAAGGAGAAGAGCAACCGTTCTTCTGAAGGGACACACTTCCCTCTGGTGGCAGCGACTAGAAACTGCACCTGGCATCAGGAAAAGGGGAGGGCGTGGTGGAATGTGTTGGTCCAGGAAATGCTATTTCAGAGCTTTAGTGCAGCTTCGGTTGTAAAATGCACCATACTGTGTTGGCTCTCAGCAAAGGGCATCTGTTCACGCTGTGGGCTGTGTAGTGATTATGAATATGGTATTGGAACATGAAGGTTGATGGTTTAAGTCCAAGTAGGGGTGTTGCTGTTGAACCCCAAGCCATCATCTCTTGCCAGGGAGGACTGAAAGGCCTCCATTCCCTGACTCTGCCATTCCCTGCATCTTCAGGCAGCAGAAGGCCTACATCGCCACACAAGGTCCCCTGGCAGAGACCACTGAGGACTTCTGGAGGATGCTTTGGGAGCACAATTCCACCATCGTGGTGATGTTGACCAAGCTGAGGGAGATGGGTCGAGTGAGTGGATCTGGCAGAGTCATGGCCATTCTGCAATTAAGATATTAGTATTTAACATGCACTAGCTCAATGCTAATGGTCAGTGCTCATACTTGCTCATTGTTAATGGTCAGTGCTCACACTAGCTCTGTGCTAATGGTTATGCACATGTTAGCTCAGTGCTAACGGTCGGTGCTCACACTAGGTCAGTGCTCACACTAGCTCAATGTTTAATGGTCAGTGCTCACACTAGCTCAATGTTAATGGACAGTGCTCACACTAGGTCAATGTTTAATGGTCAGTGCTCACACTAGCTCAATGTTAATGGTCAGTGCTCACACTAGCTCAATGTTTAATGGTCAGTGCTCACACTAGCTCAATGTTAATGGTCAGTGCTCACACTAGCTCAATGTTTAATGGTCAGTGCTCACACTAGCTCAATGTTAATGGTCAGTGCTCACACTAGCTCAATGTTAATGGTCATGCTCACGCTACCACATTGTTAATGGTCAGTGCTAATGGTCATGCTCACATTTGTTCAGTGCTAATACTTCAAACATGCACCAGTGTTACTCCATGGTAGACTGCACTGATGTGTGGCAGAGAAATGCTCATTGTTCATCCCGCTTTGTGCTCTTGCAGGAGAAGTGCCATCAGTACTGGCCTGCAGAGCGCTCTGCCCGCTACCAATACTTTGTGGTGGACCCCATGGCGGAGTACAACATGCCCCAGTACATTCTGAGAGAGTTCAAGGTCACTGATGCCAGGGTAGGTGGTGCCAGAGCCTCCCTTCCTGCTGGTGTCCGTATGTGTATGCTGACGCCGTTTAGCTACTTGGGACCTTTGCGTTTTCCCATAGTATGTAGTGAGCATGACGTCAGTGTGTTTTGATTAGCGGTAGGTGGCTCAGTTCTTTTCCACAGAAAACTGGGTTCCACTCCACCTTGATCAGGCAGCGGCTCCTTTAGCTTTCCAGAGTGAGTTATGCAGCAGCCCGGCTCAGTGTGTGACTGCTGCATGTATCTCTTGGGAATATGATGGCGTTTCCTGTTCTTAGATGCAGGTTCTTCACTGGCGCAGGTTCCCTGTCGACGAGCTGCAATTTTGTTTGGTATTTAGATAAAAGATCAGTCTGACATTTTCTCCTCCTGGCTACATTTATTCTTTGCCTTCTGCCCCTTTGGTTATTTCCCAGATTCTGGCAGCATTTGGGAGGCCGATTACGCAGCAGGCGAGCCGGAAGGCACCAGAAAGCTGGCCATAAGCCTTACATAAAGAGATGGCTCACTTAAGACTTTCTATAGCATGAGATGGGATACAATTAAACTATCATCCTCCCAAAAGTCAGCAATCCAGGCATTAGTGCTTAGCCTTTTATGGGGATCAGGAGCCTTCCAAAGTGGCTGTTGATGTATTCTCACTTTGCATTCCCATTGTCTCATCAGGATGGCCAGTCCAGGACGATCCGGCAGTTCCAGTTCACCGATTGGCCTGAACAGGGCGTGCCAAAAACCGGGGAGGGCTTCATTGATTTCATTGGCCAAGTGCACAAAACCAAGGAGCAGTTTGGGCAGGATGGACCAATCACTGTGCACTGCAGGTAATGTACTGAGAGCCACATTGTTAAACACCTCACTGTGCCACTGCTAGGGACTGCCAAGAAGATGGGCATTTTATGCCATGTTTTATGGTTCGATTCATAAGAAAAATGTCATGTTTATCATTTTAGCTTACAGACTACAGCAGAAATACAGTAATTGTGTATATTAAGTATAAAAACGCCAATTGAAATGTTGATATAAAGCGATGCCGTTTAGGGGAGTTGTGTGTTGGGTTGTGTGTGCATGTTGTGTTCAGTGCTTAACACGTGTCCTTACTGTACGCAGTGCCGGTGTGGGCAGGACTGGTGTCTTCATCACCCTGAGCATCGTGCTAGAGAGGATGAGGTACGAGGGTGTGGTCGACCTCTTCCAGACGGTGAAGACACTACGGACCCAGCGGCCAGCCATGGTGCAAACAGAGGTATGCTGTGTGGTGGGGTGTGGTCCGGGTGGTGGGTGTGGCCATGATGTGGGCGTGGTCATAAGTGAAAGTGGGTGGGGCAGTCACGCCAAACATGGCTGCCCATCTCCATGATGCTGATACTCAACTCCTCCTCTTTTACACCAGGACCAGTACCAGCTGTGCTACAGGGCAGCTCTGGAGTACCTGGGCAGCTTTGACCACTATGCAACGTAACCACTCCTGGAAAGCCCCGGAATCCCTTCAGGAGTGCCAAGTGTTCCTTCTGAGCCATTTCCACCCACCTGATTCTGTACAGAGCTGCCAGAGGGGAGAGGGGGATGGGCATGCGGCGGATAGGACTGGCCAGCCGTCAATCAAGGTGGTCCGCCCCCCCCCCCTCAGCTGGCACAGAGCTTTAAAAGAAAAAAAAAACCTCCACAGAATCCAACAGCTGTGAGTGGTAGGCTGGTATGAACAGTACATGTGACATCCCTCCCTTTCCTGTCCTTACTCAATATGGCAAACCGTGATTTTGTTTTTTTAATTATCATTATCGTTTATATTATCATCATTGAAATAATATTTAGATTCATGTTTTTATAATCATTTAATATTTGTTATTTTCTTTATTCTTAACTTCCTGTCTGCATTTCTTTTTACTTTTTCCTTCATCTCTGTAGGTTATTTTAGCATAAGGGACATGTATTTTAAACACGTCCCTGGATACTAATACTGGAGAAACCACTGTTTCCTAAGCTGCTGTCAGTTTCATTTTATTTTATTTTTACCATGATTTTATTACTCTCATTCTTATTTCTCTTGTGTGTAATTTGATCTTATCCATTGGAATGGGGGATAACTTTTATAAGTCTTTTCACTTCCAGGTACTTTATAAAAAAAAAGGAGATGAATATTAGAAAACAAATAAAACCATGCCAGAGGTCTAGTGGTACTATATAAATCCATTAGGAAAAGAAAAGTGAATTAACTGAAGATATCAGCTGTACAGATCCTAACTCCGTTCTCAATAGCTGTTAACTGTGATTTCATGAGCAAACATGGCTTACAGAGGAGCTACCCCCCCCCCCTCCAAGCAACAGCGATGAATGGAGCAGAGCAGGGGGCCTGAATCACATCGAAAGCCCTGAACGCCTTCTGCTCCTGCCCTTTAGCCCGCAGTATGGCTTATTACCAAATTTCGCTGCTTTAGGTGGTCGGGGGTTGGGGGGGGGATGGGCAGGATAGAGAGGCACGTTAGGGACTGAAGCACAAACAAATAACATCCACCTGTACAGCTAAAGGTCATCCAGCAGGGGGCAAGAGAAGCCTTGCAACCCGCAGATAGGCCTGGTATTATTTTTATAAATATATAAATATATACATGCATATATACATTTGTTGCTATCCTGCAACGACATTAAAAGTTGATGAATATTCCACTCAGTAATCTTTGATTCTCTCAGAAAATCTCAGCAGATGTGGGATCACGTCAAAGAGAGAGAATGATTTTTCTCTCCGCTAGTCTGTGTTAAAGGTGAAATGTTCTAACTCGCATCACGCCACCCGCCAACCCTGGAGGGCCACGCCTACAGACGGAGCGGCCAATGGGCAGCCAACACATGGTGGAGGAATTCTACATGTAATCAACAGTGCATTTTGAGATGAGGGACTGAAATATCTATGAACCTTTCATTTCTACCTTGTGTATGCATAGTGCTGTAGGGTTCAATCTGTTGTATACACAGTCTGTTTTCTATTTGTTAATAAAAACGAAAAACGGTGCAAAAAAACTCCTTGATGTTAATAAAGTTGAATAATTGGGTTTTGTACAACGTTTTTGTCACAGCTCTGTCCTGCCCAGTGTTTCCACACTTACTGTCCCGCAATTCCGCCTGGGTCTATTTGGGATCGTACCCTCAGTGATTCAGCCCATGTGGGCTGCTAGTTAGGTGTTATGCTGTGGATGTGACCTGAAGATCATGAGGGAGTGGCCTGAGTGATTCATTATCTAGTGTGGAGTGGTCAGGGAAGCTCTCTACATAGTGTAGGAGTGGTCAGGGAAGTTGTTTATGTGGTGTGGGAGTGGACAGGGAAGCGGTTTACGTAGTGTGGGAGTGGTTAGTGAAGCTGCTCACGTAGTGTGGGAGTGGTCAGGGAAGCTGCTTGTGCAGTGTGGGAGTGGTCAGGGAAGCTGCTTACGTAGTGTAGGAGTGGTCAGGGAAGCAGTTTACGTAGTGTGGGAGTAGTTAGTGAAGCTGCTTACGTAGTGTAGGAGTGGTCAGGGAAGCAGTTTACGTAGTGTGGGAGTAGTTAGTGAAGCTGCTTACGTAGTGTGGGAGTGGTCAGGGAAGCTGCTTGTGTAGTGTAGGAGTAGTTAGTGAAGCTGCTTACGTAGTGTGGGAGTGGTCAGGGAAGCTGCTTACGTAGTGTGGGAGTGGTCAGGGAAGCTGCTTACGTAGTGTGGGAGTGGTCAGGGAAGCGTTTACGTAGTGTGGAAGTAGTTAGTGAAGCTGCTTATGTAGTGTGGGAGTGGTCAATGAAGCTGCTTATAGGGTACCCATGGTCATGGAAAACCTGGAAAAGTTTTGGAATTTTCAAATCATTTTTCCAGGCCCTGGATAAGTTTTGCAAATTAGTCTTGTTCATTTTTCCCCACTTCCTTCTGCAACATGCTAACAGAAATCTACGAGTGGAAGTCAATAGTGAATTGCTTTGGTAAACATCCGTTTCTGCGCATGTTTTGCGTATTGGAGATTGCTGCTTTTTTGCTCGTTATTCCAGTTCCTGTGATTTTATTTTTTTTGCACGTATTTGAATTTTATTCATCAGTCTTCCCGTTTTTGACTCTGTTTGCCTTTACCAATCATAAAGTACATATAATTTTAATATTAGGATTAATTTTCTTAATTGAATGCTATTTGCACATTGACTAAAGTTGTCCAATGTCTGTGTTTATTTGGTAAGCAGATTGGCTATTATCATACCGAAAAATGTAGTATTACTGTCGTGCTGTATGCGGGATGCAGAGCGGAGACAGAAGAGCGGCAGTCAGGAAATCAGGAAACATGGGGTGTAATAAATAGGGCAAGCAAGAAAACACGCAGTGACATTACAATGACTGGACTGGGGAAACAAAGTGAAATGCGGACTAAATACAGAGGGCTAATGACAACAACCAGCAACAGGTGATCACACGAGGATTCCACGCGGGGTTAACCAGGGGGTGTGGCACACAGAAGGACAAGGCGATCAGGGCAGGCCTGAGAGATTCATTATGAAATGTGGGTGTGGCCATAACAACGCTCTTTTCATAGTGTGGGAGTGGTCAGGGAAGCTGCTTACACAGTTTGGGAGTGGTCAGGGAAGCTCTTAACATATCATAAGAGTGGCTAACAAGCTCAGATGCTGAGTTGATGCTGAATTGTTTTAAACACAACAGAAAAGTTGAAGCAAATGAACCAGCAAATGCATGTACATTCAGGTCTTTAAAGCTGCAGAATGACCACGGAGAATCACTGGCACTACTACCCCACAGTGGGCAAACTTGCTCTGCAGGACCAGGGGCCTGTTTCACAAAGCAGGATTACTTGCTTAACCAGATAACTTGCCAGATTTAAGGTAGTCTGGGC
>JABFDZ020000047.1:1574800-1594816 GCA_019775955.2 Pollimyrus isidori | reverse complement strand
TTTGGTTAGTGGTGTGCCGCAAAATTTTTCCAATGTAAAAAACGTGCCCTGGCTCAAAAAAGGTTGAAAAACACTGACTTATCTTATTCACAGCTCATCACTGTAGTTTGCTGAAACAACCGGATACCTTTTAAAACAAAATGTCCCGCCTGCTCTTCACAGGTTTTTCGTCACCAATCTTCTTATTTGCGTCGCTCAGGCACTAACGTCTATGGCGTTTCACGAGAGTGCAAGCCGGCGCATTTTTAGCGTAAAATGTGCAAAAGACTTTTTCTCCACAATAAATGTTTACTTTATTTGTCCGTAATAAATGCAGATACACTCACTTGCGTGCTCTCTCCCCTTGCCACACATGTGTATCAACATTAAATAACATTAGATAATTATTTTATAATATTGTTAGTAGCAGCAGCGGTAGTCTGTGCTTTTACATACAAAAAACTGGAGTACTGAATACACTACCTAAAGCACCATGCTGGTTGCACTTCATAAAACAAGATTTTGTGAATTTCATTACAAAATGTAATTTTTTGTATACTCTTAATGTAGCATACATTTGTTTTTTATGTGAGTTGATGGAAATAACCTTTGTACAGACTGGGTTACTAAAAATAGCTGGGAATCAAATTGTCTTTTACTATTCGAAAAAGTAATCGACAGATTAATCGATTATCAAAATAATCATTAGTTGCAGCCCTAAATCAGTCACACCTTTTTTATTTATAAAGCAAAACTAAAGTTTACCAAAGTGCGGTGCATTGTTTGCAAATATGTAAAGCAATGCAAGAAGAAGACAGTCACAGAATAATAGTGCCCAGCCAATGACAGCTCCACAGGTGAGGCAGAGACGAAAACAAACAGACAAAAAAATATTGTTAATCTGGAATAAATGCCGGTCTGCGCGAGTGGGGGTTTAGTTGATATTTAAAAAGAGCAATTGATGGGGAGCGGCTGATGTTAAAGGTGTGTATGCTGAACGGATGACGTCACCCTTCAGCTTCAGTCGGGCTTATGGACTAAATAAGAAGAGCTTATGAGATGTCCTTAGCTGCCTGGGAAGAGTGTGATGATGGAGCAAATCAGTGACAGTGATAAACCATTAAAAGATTTAGAAACTGGATCCTGTGTTAGATCCTGTTTTTTTTAGCCCTGCTTTCTGGTCTTTGTGCCGCCGCGATTGGTGGACCTATGGTGGTCACATGACCTGCGATTGCATCTGCGGAGCCGGCTGTGCGGTTAGGCAGTGCGCCTACGCTGCGTGGGTTCCTGGGGCAAGCAGGTGCATGGCACTCCATGACGCTACGCAGCAATGTGCCACGCAGTGCTGTGCTCTGCGTCGCCCCACAGTGCGCCGTTTCCTGCACCACGGGCCGCTGTGCACCTTTAATGTGGCGTTTGTATCTCACGGAGAGGGGACCATGCATGCGCTCTTTATTTAAGGGTGATATTGCAGGCCATCACCCAAACTGAGTGCCCGTCCTCTCGCTGGTGTACTGTTGTCTTCCCTCAGCCCTCATAGTCCTGTCTCTGAAATCTTGATATGCATTTTAAGTGGCATCCCTGTGTGTCGGTATGATGGGAGCCTTTCTCTGGTTTAGATTATTCCCCCGAAGGACTGGAAGCCCCGGCAGTCCTACGATGACATCGATGACCTGGTGATCCCGGCCCCCATCCAGCAGGTGGTGACAGGCCAGTCAGGCCTCTTCACCCAGTACAACATTCAGAAGAAGCCGATGACCGTGCGCGAGTTCCGCAAGACCGCTAACAGTGACAAGTAAGCGGGGAGCGTCCAGCCCGTCGTCTCACAGCCTCACCCTGCTCTCTACCCCTCTGCACTTTGACTGCCGTTACTTTTGGGCTCATTGCAGACGCCATTTTGCCCCTGTCCCATACGTCTGCCCATCATCGCTGTGTCTGGCAGGGATTAGCATCTGTGTCTGAGTGTTGCAAGATTCTCGGCACAAACAGGACCTCAGTCACCCACCATGATTCTTTTGCAAACACTCTTCAGGTTCTGCAGCCCTCGCTATGTGGATTTTGACGAGCTGGAACGGAAGTATTGGAAGAACCTGACCTTTAACCCCCCTATTTATGGGGCAGATGTGAACGGCACGCTCTATGACCCGGTAAGGGATGCTGGGGCTGTCCTTGTCAGGGGTTAGAGGATACATACTTTGCTTAGACCCGAACTAATCATATCAGTTCAGGCAATGCAGCTGACTTCTTGAAAATAGAAACCTGACTATTTTGCTAATCAGAAATATATGTTAATTTGTTCAGAGTACTGAGTTCTCTAATGGAAGGAGGTGGTGAGGCTTGTCAATAAGCAGGGACTGTCTATACCAATCTTACTGTGCCAGGACGTGACAGAGTGGAACATCGGCCACCTGAACACCATCTTGGACATGGTGGAGCGGGAGAGTGGCATCACCATCGAGGGCGTGAACACGCCCTACCTGTACTTTGGCATGTGGAAGACCACCTTCGCCTGGCACACGGAGGACATGGACCTCTACAGCATCAACTACCTGCACTTCGGAGAGCCCAAGTCCTGGTACCCAGTGATGTTATTTTTATCAGTCTGCACTAATGTTACAGCAGATCTGTACCGAGATCTCGCACAAAGGCTGCAGTCCAGTAGCTTACAGGACTGTCTCTCTCTTCCTGTTTTCTCATTTCTTTAGCATTAAAGATCATGTCTGTGTGTCTTTTTAATGAAGGTCATTTTTGTATCTGTCACCATGAATAAAGTCTGAAAGCATTTCTGCTGATGGTCTTCTAATTGTCGTCACGGCGACTCACACATTTACACCCCACAGGTACTCTGTCCCCCCAGAGCACGGCAAACGGCTTGAGCGTCTCGCTAAAGGTGAGACGCATGTTGCGGAAGCTCCAGTCGCCAGCGTGAGGGAAAGCGAAGCCTCGTGTCTCTAACACCATCTATGCTCTTACCGACAGGCTTTTTCCCCGGGAGCTCCCAGAACTGCGAGGCATTCCTCCGGCACAAGATGACATTGATCTCGCCATCCATCCTGAGGAAGTACGGCATTCCCTTCGAAAAGGTGTGCCCAACTTAGCCAGGATGTCCTCCTTCCTGTTTGTCGGCCAAAACTCTGGCACGTCGGAGTCTCACAGCATGGCGGCTGGTGTGCCCCCCTCAGGTGACGCAGGAGGCTGGCCAGTTCGTGATCACCTTTCCCTATAGCTACCATGCCGGCTTCAACCACGGCTTCAACTGCGCCGAGTCCACCAACTTCGCCACGCAGCGCTGGATCGAGTATGGGAAGCAGGCTATTCTGGTGAGCACCGTGCCCGTCCTGCACCACGTTTCCTGCCTCTTCCCTCATCAGTTTGTTTCTAAGCAAAGCCGCGTCCAGTTGCTCAGTTTCAGCGTGTTGGGACACTGTTGCTTTAGCTGTTGTCCTCTGGGTTGGACCTCAGCGATGTCCTGTTTGCTGCACAGTGCTCCTGCAGGAAGGACATGGTGAAGATCTCCATGGACGTGTTCGTGCGGCAGTTCCAGCCCGAGCGCTATAAGCAGTGGAAGGCAGGCAAGGACGTCGTGTCTATCGACCACTCCAAGCCAACACCGGAAGCAGCGGAGTTCCTGGGTGGCGAGGGCCAGCATGGTGGCAGGGCCCAGTACGCAGGAGAGGGTGGCGGCGGAGAGGAGGCCAAGAGGTTCGTCTCAAGAAGCCTCACCTTCTGTCAGATCTCTGACAGTCCTGACGAGGCCTTTTTCTAGATGAGAGGACTCATTCTCTATGGGTGTTTGGCCTAGAATCGCCCAGTTTGAGGCCAGTCACATATGGCGCTTTTCCACTGCATAGTACGGCACGGTACGGTTCAGTACGGCTCACTTTTGGGGGGTTTTCCACTGGGAACAGTACCTGGTACCTGGTCCTTTTTTTAGTACCACCGCAGCCGAGGTTCCAAGCGAGCCGTACCGTTACCAAAACGTGACGTGTAAACTCGTCAACAGACCCGATAGATCTAAAAATCAGCACAGCAAGCGAAGGATCGGACGCACCTTTTTGCGTTGTCAAAATGGCTCTTTCGTGGTCTATTGAGGAAGTGCAGACGTTCCTCTCGTTGGTAGCCGAGGAACGGATCCAGCGAGAGCTTGATGGGGCGACTCGGAATGGAAAAGTTTTTCGATATGCCCATTGTTGTGTATTTGTTTGTGGCGCGTTATGATGATGTCACGGCTGTAGAGGCGGCCCAACTATAACGACTCGTGAATAATCCTGCCCACTCTAAAACGGTACTAAACTGCAGTGGCAACGCAAACCGAGCCGAACTGAACCGTACCGTGCCGTAACGAGCCGTGCCGAACCGAGTCGTACCACGCAGTGGAAAAGCGCCAATAGATTTCCTTTTTTTTATTCCTCTCACTTGTCTTTGAAGTTTGTGGCTATGGACCTCTGCTAACAGCAGGCTGAGCTGAGCTATAAAAGCATGGTTATAATCTCCCCGAAAAGGATGATTAATGCTGCACGCCCTTTATGCCTGGTTTAACTGACGTGCCACCTTCTCTAGTCGATCTCTGAAGCTCTCAGGCTTGTTTTTGTTCAAATCTCCATTCTTTGCCCTTTCTCTTCATGCTCAGCCTCTCCAAGCAGAGGATAGGGACCAAGCGACACCGGGTGTGCTTGGAGGTCCCTGACGAAGTTCTCCAGAGGGAGCAGGGCGTGGAACACGAGGGCAAACGGCTCCGCCTGTCACCCGCCGCTGGGAGCCAGGTGTCGCAGGAAGGTGAGGGAGCCAGACGCTCGCTTTGCTGCCCTATACTGTTACTGTTAAGCTATAACTGTGGACAATAGCATTGTTTCACTATTATATTATTTTCCAAAATGATGTTAGGACTTTCATGCTGTTTTCCATAGGCGTTTTGGATTGGCTGTAGCAGTCTCCACGTTTCGGCCAATCAGGGACTAGCAGCTAGTGAGCATGTTATGTCGGTGTTGCAGGCATGCCGGAGCGTGGGCTGGGATACGGGGCCGAGGAGCTCTGCTTCCTGCAGGTTCTTCCGGGTGACTGCACCCCTGCTGAGGAAGAGTGTGATGACAGGCCCCCCCAAGATGATCCGGACGCCCTGCCCCCACTTCCTCGTACCTCCAGCCACTGTTCCGCAATAGCCGGCCCTAGTGGGGGGCCTCGGCCCTCCCCCAAACCCGGCGTGGCCAGTCTACTTGTACACAGGGCCCTGAGTCCGTCTGACGCCCTTCACGTTCACAGCTACGCCAAAGGGGATTACAGCATGGCTGCAGCCCCCAGCCGGGAGGACAGGGCGGCACTGGGCCTGGACGGCACCCTGTCTGATGGCGAGAAGGTCAGTGTGTGGCCTACCATCCGTGTGCTGCCACTGTGCACTGCCTGTGCGTGTCACCAGAGGTGTGTCACCATGGCTCCAGCATTGCTGAATATGTTTTTTTTGTTTTTGCTTGCGTTTCCATATTTCTGCATCGGAAAATAAGCAATGCACTTTTGTCTGATATCCTCGGTGCCAGAGGTGAAACTTGCCAGCGCTTATTAGCAAAATAACATTACACCATTTTTATTCTGTGGAAAATGGAATTGATCTGCTAGCCAGATTCAATAATCAATTATAAACATGTTGCGGGTTGTATAAATAAAAAGCTGTGTCCAGTTTTGATCGCAGTCGATCCCCTCAATAACAAACAAATAACTAACAAAACATCTCGTTTATTCTTAATTGCTTTGGTTTGGTGAAACTATGTGTGGTTCAAATGAAATTATGTGTGAAGTTTAACCTACAAACTTTTTGTGTCTCTCGCGCTTATTTAGCATAAAGGTCCCAGAACGATAATGTTGTGTGAAAGTGACACACAAAAGTCCCCTGTCAAGCCCAGGAAATTGTAACCAGAAATCTAAGATGTGAAAGTGTCCTATATTATACATGTAGTAATGGAACACTTTGTCCACTAGGGGGCAGATGAAGCAGCAGAGAACAAGAGCATGAAGAGTAAACGGCAGCCTCTCAGCAAGCTTCCACGCCTCCACCCACTGCTCAGGGACTGCATCAGTGACGAGGGTGAGTGCTGGCTCCTTATTGGTCATTCTGCTTTGCGTGTGCGCTCATCAGATGTCCTGTCTGCATTGCAATATAATCGAACTGGGTCTGTTACTGGATCAGGATGCAGGGCCTGACATTATTAGATTCTAGCCAGCCAAGTAATCTCTTCTGAAGTTTACCAGACAAACCATGCATAATCTGTTATTTACAATTCATTTATAACCTGCTCTCGAGTTACACCCTTGCTTGTAGTCTTATAATTCCTGCTTGCAAAAAAACAAGTTTGGCTAAGCTTTTGTGCTTTAGTTGATTGATATATTTATTTCATTTGTTTGTTTTTAATGGGATGTAAGTAGAGCTGGGCTCTTGAGCTCTGCTTTGTGTCTGAGGAATCTGATGAGCTGCTTCTCTGTGTGGTCTGCAGTCGGTCATCATGGCAATTAGGGTTATAGAATGTGCTTAAGTAGGTTCTAAACCACAAATTTTCCTGAGCTGTGCCAAGAGCAGCCATAGTAAATATGAATTCAGGATCCTTGCTAAAAGCTTATTTGATTATTGCAGAAACGTGTTCAGACACGACGATTACATGAAGTATTATGCAAACTTTCTGGAAATACAGACTGAACATACTTTAAACTGTGTAGCGTAGCAGTGATTGTTCCAAGGATAAATTTATATGTGACATTAAAGTTCTGCTTTTCACATTAACATATTTTTGCATGACGTTTTTGTGAGCTGTCTTATCTGACAGTGCCACTTCCCATAATGAAGTCGCATTCTATGTGTAAATATGAGGAGTGCTTAACAGACCTGCTCGCTGTGCACAAATATTAAAAGTATGAGGAAGATGGTACCCCTGTCACAAAACTGTCACAAAACCTTATGACCTAACAAGACTGAAGTTGCCCATACCTGGTCTTCACTGTCACGCTGCCCCCTACAGAGCTGCAAGAACAACCGACTGAAGATGATGAGGACATCCAGGAGTCTGAAGCCTGGGCAAAGCCACTGGCTCTGCTGTGGCAGAACCGTCCTCACAACCCCAAAGCAGAGAAGGAATACAACCAGAGAATGGGCCTTCAAGCCCCTTACTGCGCCATCTGCATGCTCTTTCAGACATATCAGCAGGTGCGGTAGAGCTTCACCCAACAGGCTGCTGAACGCTAAGGCTAAATCCTCACTGTAGACATATCAGCAGGTGCGCTATGGTCTTCTCTGTTGGCAGGTTTAGTGATGTGTGATTTTGTGTCCAGTCTGAATTTGACTGCAGCAGCCAAAAGCCCCCAGAAGCTGATGGCAAGTGGCCCAGGTCCAAGCCCCTGATCCCAGAGATGTGCTTCACCAGCACCAACACCTCAGAGGTGCACATCTCCACGCCATACATGGAGGAGGACAACACCAGTTTGCTTGTCTGCTGCTCCCAGTGCAGCATCCGCGTGCACATCAGTGAGTACCTGGTGCACTTTGGAACAGACAGGGACAGCAGGGGTAAGGTCACACCATGCTCCTCATGTGCGCATGTGAGGCTCTGGCATCTCCTGTCTGTCTCCATCTACACAGGATGGCCCTATTTTTTTTATCCGTTCCCCTATGTATATTTGTCCTTAATCCAGTAGCTCCTCTTCATCCCTTCGATTTTGAGAGAGCCTCACTGTAGGTCCCTTTGCTGAATTTCGTGTAAACAGACATGCAGGACCGTGGTGCTGTTTTGAGGTACCCAGCAGCAGAAATGTACTTACCCTGCGGTGTAGTAAACGAAAAGTCTGGTGGTATTGGGTTGGAGGCCATTAGTATCTAACCAAGGGGCGACCAAACGCATCGGACACAAAGATTGCAGCTCGTCAGCTATGTTTGCTGGCACACACTAGGTTTCGGTGGAAATTTGAGGGATTTCAGCAAATACTGGAACAGTCGCTGTGTACAATAGCAACAGGTGGCAGGCTGGCATGTTTGTAGTGCTAACAGGGTCGCCTGAGGTGCCAGTGAATGGTCTCCAGCACAATGACCCCCCCGCAGCCCTGCCCGCCAGCACAGTGACCCCCCTTCAGTGCTGCTCAGGGAGCCCCTGCACCGTTATGAGTTGGAGCTAAACCCACTTTAAATGTGAGATAAACCTCCTTACTAAACAGCCCTGATCCCCTGCCACCCTGAACAGCATTAGCACGTGATGAAGGTTATGCTGGGTCCCAAAATATAAACGGCAAAAGGGAAACTGGCACCAAAAATGTCTGTCTGTGTTTACATGTGTCTGTCTGTGTGTGTGTGTGTGTGTGTGTGTGTGTGTGTGTGTGTGTGTGTGTGTTTGCTTGACTGCACATTTGTGTGTGTGTGTGTCTTTCTGTGTGCCTGTGTGTATTTGCCTATATGAATGGTATTTTGCCTGTTGCCCTGCGCCACTCAGCCAGTGCGTACCTTCTCCACTCCGCAGGCTGTTACGGCGTTCCCCGTGAGAAAGTGTCCGATGACTGGAGGTGTGCCCGCTGCGAGGCCAACGCTTTGACTGAGGTCAGAGCACCGTATCCCCCACACATCCCAGTCTTGTTTATGGGCCGGCAGGGGGCGACATCACCAGAGTTGTTGAGCTTAGATTATTCATTTTCTTTTCTCCCCTCCTGCAGGATTGCTGTTTGTGCTCGTTAAGAGGGGGAGCCTTACAGAGAGCGAACAATGACAAGTGAGTAGGTCACAGCCAGAGCAGGGCTGCACGTTAAGGAAGGCTGCTCGCTGCAAAAACCCGGTTTTGCTGTTGTTTTGGTGGAAGTGTTTGGTGGACTTGTATGCCAAGCGTTCATCAAAAACAGGAATTGGAATTCCAGGTTTGAAATAAAATGACGTTGCCGGGTTGCCAGCGGAACCACGGCATCTGCACGGCTCCTGAGTGCCACTGTGCCTTCGCAGGTGGGTCCACGTCCTGTGTGCAGTCGCCGTCCTGGAGGCTCGCTTCCTCAACCTGGTGGAACGCGGCCCTGTGGACCTCAGCGGCATCCCCCTGCAGAGGTTTAAGCTGGTGAGCTGGGTCCGCAGGGCGGGGCAAAGGGGGGTGGGACACATGGATGTCCGTCAGGACGCAGTGGAAGGGTAGAGTGCTGGGTCGTTTTCGATTCAGGTTTAAAACGTGACGAGTTTTACTCTGTCGGCACAGCGGGCGAACCTGTTCGGAGCCTGAGACGATGCGGAGTTCAGTCTGCAAGTCCTGATTCTGCGTGCGCCTGTCGGAGCTGGTTTAACCCCCCCTCCTCTGCCCCCCCCCACAGAAATGCCTGTACTGTAAGAAGCGCATGAAGCGCGCCGGCGGCTGCTGTGTTCAGTGCTCCCACGGCCGCTGCTCCACCTCCTTCCATGCCACCTGCGCCCAGGCCGCTGGCGTCCTCATGCAGCCCGACGACTGGCCCTTCGTCGTCTACGTCACCTGCTGGCGGCACAAGGGGCCGGGCCACGGCGAGGTGGGCAGGCCCCGGCCGGGGGCGGGCATGGCGGCGGGCACGGCGGCGCCCACTGAGTGGCTGACCTGCTTGTTCTTTCCCTCGCCGTCCAGAGGAACAGGGCCAGCCTGCGGGACCTGGAGGCCGGGCAGAAGGTCATCTGTAAGCACAAGAACGGGCGCTACTACCGCTGCGAAGTCGTGCAGCAGACCAAGGCCACCTTTTATGAGGTCATCTTCGACGATGGCTCCTTCAGCGACAACCTCTTCCCCGAGGACATTGTGGTGAGTCACCTGTCCCCCCCCCCCATCCAGCTCCCCCGATTGTAGTGCCGTTTAACATACACGTGACGCGCTGCCACAGAACCGCGACTGCATGCAGCTGGGCCCCCCAGCAGAGGGCGATGTGGTTCAAGTACGCTGGACCGACGGCCTGGTCTACGGAGCCAAGTTTGTGGCCGCACACGTCATCCCGATGTACCAGGTGCGTGCGGAGGGTGGTGGGGGAGTCTGTGGGAGGGAGCTGTGGTTTTGGCGTGATCCCTGATCGGTCGCTCGGCGTAGGTGGAGTTCGAGGACGCGTCCCAGTTAACCGCCAAACGCGACGACGTCTACACGTTGGACGAAGAGCTGCCGAAGCGGGTCCAGACACGCCTGGTGAGCGAAAGCGAGGGGGCAAAGCCAGCTGGTGCGGCTTTAGGCGACGCCACCCAAGCGTGACGGCTGTACCTGGGGGGGGGCATAAGGCTGTAATGAGGGTGTCTGGGGGCTCTCAGTGAACCCTGACTGACATGCTGATAGAGGGGTTCCGGGTCTGTCCTCAGTCGGTGGCATCGGACATGCGGTTTGATGGCATCTTCACCGAGAAGGTCGTCAGGCGGGACTCCAAGAGGCAGCGGGTCATCAACTCCCGGTACCGGGGGGATTACATCGAGCCAGTGATCTACAGAGCCATCATGGAGTGAAAGGACCAGCCCCCCCGCCCCCAGGCCTCCAACCGCGCTCATCACAGCTCTTGCGCTCACTGTACAAAACTTAACTTATGAAGTGACTGAGTGGAATCCTGTGCAACACGGCCTGTGGTGGAGCGATACCTTGTCCAGCCCCCCACCGCACCTGTAATAGAAGTGGATCCCCGGGCCTCAGCCTGCGCTGATCAGCCCATCCAGTATCACGCTGAGGTGGTATGACTGATACAGCTCAGCTCCCGGAAATGACAGACGTGGCCGAGAGGGATGTGGGACTTTCCCTGGCGGCTCCCAGCATGCCTTGTACCGCTGAGTGGCTGTGCTCTTCCTCTGCTGGTTTCTGTTCTCTTTGGGGTTCAGTCGCTGCTGGGCGTCTAAGTGCCATTCTGCCAGCAGCAGCCCCCACTCGGTGACACTGAGCCGTCATTAAAAAGGGAACATCCTTTGTGAAACCGGCCTTCATGAAGTGCTTTACAGTCTGGAAATAGCTTGTTTTAACTTTTAATATTCAAAGTGTGATTTAGCCAACAACCGGATCGGTTTTCTTGTGAAGATCCAGTGGGTGGAGCCTAGCCTTAATCTCCCATTTTACCCTGTATTTGGTTTATTAATCTTTACAACAAAGCTTTCCATTGAAATACTCAGTTAATTTAAGCTTATCTATAAATTATTATTATTTTTACAGTAGCTTGTTAGCATTAAGATTTTGTTCAAACATAAAGTATATCTATATTTGTTATCCGATAGGTCTGTCTGAGCTTTGCACCATTGCTGGGTGAGGGTTATTTGGTATGGTGAGGAGTTGCTTTTCCGGAAGGATCCACTCTCTGGGACTGTCGCCTTCAAAGATCCCTTCTGCCCGAGCGTGGTCATCTTTAAAGTGGCACATTTGATGACTATCTAGTGCAGCGCACCCTGGTGGACACTAGGTGCTCTGCGTGACCCTGTTGCAGTTGCCATAGAAACTATGCCTGTCGCATGTTGTTCCATGCTGGACCAAGGATACCAGGAGCTCTGGCACTGTAGTGGCCCACATGCAGTCTGTTTACTGCAGAGACTCCGAACAGCTCAGGCACAGAAACGAATAGAATGAACCACTTTGCGTGTCTCATATTACTGTAAAAATACATTTTCTATTTTTTTTTCCAGGTCCTGTGTTGTGGACATCCTGTGTAGTACATTCTCTCTGGGTAGAAATATGTGTAGCGAAGCTGTCGGTGGCTGTGCTGGCTGTGTCGGTGTCTGCAGTGAGCGTGATCTTCGAGATCCCACGGTCCTCTCCACCGCGACATGTGGCCAGACACGCACCCTGCCGCCTTCCAGCCCTGTCCCGGTCTCTGCCGGTTCTCTGGTCCCAGTCCACTCATGGCTTCAGTAAAGCATTCGGACTGAAGCACCCGACGGCTGACGTCTCATTTCTGTCCCTTGCCGACCTCGTCACAGCGTTACCTGCCTGACGTTCGCCTTTCACGGCTCGCGTGCTACTTCTAAGTTCTAAGTTCAGCTAAGTTGGGTACCTGGGTTCTTATGAAACTGAGGAAACAAGAAACGTTCGCATGCACATTTATATAAATATTTTGGGATCTTTAAAGAAAAACTTTAACCTTAAACAACTTTGCACATTTAGGCCTAAGATTGGCCCAAAACGGCCATTTTGGAGGAGACGAGGGAAAATATTAGCTATAGCGTTCGGGGAAATGTGCATCGAAGCCTACAGTTAGCTTTAGAGCTTGGTGAAACACCTGTTGATAAATATGGACACATTAGTGGAATGTATACAACTATCATTAAGCATTTGTTGTTTTATATGAATGACCACATTATGTATCCATATAATATATATATATATATATATATATCCATCCATCCATCATCCAAACCGCTTATCCTACTGGGTCGCGGGGGTCCGGAGCCTATCCCGGAAGCAACGGGCACGAGGCAGGGAACAACCCTGGATGGGGGGCCAGCCCATCGCAGGGCACATATATATATATATATGTATATGTGTATATATATATGTGTATATATATTGCATAGAATCTAAGTTGATACTTTGATACTATCTGTTGCATGGCCTCTGTTTTTGTGGTTTTCCTGCCATGTCTGCTGCATGCGCTCGATGCTCATACCTTTGTCCCCCAGTCTGCATTTCTTGTCAATTCTAACAAGTACTTTGTTCCAAAACATGAGTGCACTGCTTAGCTCAAACCTTAGTTCCTTTTTAGCCTTTTTATCTCGTGAGTGTCAGCAGTCTGTCAGCCAGACGTTCTTGCAATAATATAAAAAAATATGTTCCAAAGTTGATTGCAAAAATATCTCTCCCTCTAGTCCATATTTCTTTTACACCAGCCATCTTAGACTATCGAGAGCTGTGGCGATGGAATTTTGTGAAGAATCGCCCCAGGCTGTTCAGCAAGCTCCGTAAGGAAATCATCTTTTGTTGTGCCTCTAAGTACTGACAGCTCTTGGAGTTTTAGTGACCGTATTATACCAGCGGGAACTGTCTGATAGATGAGGGATATCTTAGCCTATTGGTCCTTACGCTGTGCCCGGTATGAACCAACTGTCAAGACAGTATATTAAGTTCCTCAAATGTGTATGTACAGGCAAATATTACGGTGCAAAATACAGCGATGCCCTGCCTCCCTAATGATTTCAGTGCTGCTGTCTGTAATGTAAGTGCCATCAGAGAATGAAGCCGCTTTGGTGGTTTCGTTCCGTCAGTATTTCCACTAACGTTCTAAGAACCGCTATGTAGGTCATTTTATATATGTATATACACACATGCACATGACTAATTTGCATATATACACTACTCACAATAAGTTTAGGCATATTGCTGTGTACAGGAGTGCTTTTCCTACTTTCTCTGAATATTAATGAAATAAGTAAAAGTTCCCTTTAACATTACTAATAATGTATGAGAAGAAACACCCTTTTCATTAGTTTAATATTTATTCTAAAAATGTAGACAACAACAGGGATGGCCCCAAATAACAAAAATCAACAATGTCAGTAGTGGGTGTTTTCACCATTTGCCACAATGACAGCTTGACAGTGACGTCTCATGTTCCTTACTAGCCTCATGACGTTGTTCTCAGGCGATGGGTTCCACTCTTCCACAAGTGCTACACGCAGTTCTGCCAGGTCACGTGGAGGTGGGCCACGATCATCCAGTCTCTGCTTCAACTGGTCCCAGGCGTGGTCTATGGGGTTCAGGTCAGGGGACAGTGATGGCTATACCATATGAGGCACTCCAACCTTCTGAAGTCTGCCACAATGAGGTGGAGCATCATCATCCATGAACAGGAAGTTGGGATTGTGCTGGTGGAATTGGGGGATGATGATGGGTTCTATGATGTCTCTGAGGCAAGAACAATAACCAAATATGTTTTGCGCTGACTGGTGATGCCTGTCCACACTGTGGCACCTCCTCCACCAAAGCAAACCCTGGGGACCAAGTTGACCTCAGCATATCGCTCAACTCGCCTTCTACAACAACGCTGACAACAATCATTTCTGTGTGACCCACACTCATCAGTGAACAGGCCGGTAGTCCGCTGCTGCATTGTCCAGGTCACATGGTCTTGTGCCCACTGCAAACGTTCACGGCCGTGTCTTGGTGTCAGTGGAGTCACCTGCAACAGTCGTCTGCAATGCAGTGCGATTCGACATGATTTGGTTCAACAAAATGCAATTCAACACCATAGGACACAATGCAGAAGAACATTAGAACAGTCACGATTACTCAATTTCTAGATTCCTAAAAAGCATCAATAAAAATTTCCTTCTCGATTACTCGGAAAAATGGTGAAAGATTGAGATATGGGACCGTGTGATATGTTGCGTTCATCCTGATTTTGCAGATAAAGAAATCCGATTAACTGTAAAATCCTGCCATTGAAAACAATTTATTTGACGTCGAACCACTATGCAATGAAGAGGAGTGTGTTCTTATCCAGTATGGGATCGACTGTACTACAAGGCTGATAAACAGTAAGCTTGATAATAACAGGAACTCATCAGTGAACAGGCCGGTAGTCCGCTGCTGCATTGTCCAGGTCACATGGTCTTGTGCCCACTGCAAACGTTCACGGTGGTGTCAGTGGAGTCACTTGCAACGGTCGTCTGACATTCAAGCCAAAGCGCTGGAGTCTGTTGCGAATGGTTTCTCTGGAAATCCGAGTACCCCTCGCATCTCGTAAACAGGCCTGCAACTGTGTGGCAGTTGCATAACAATGTCTGAGTGCATAGGTCCTTAGGTTCTGTGTCTTGATGCAAGTCTGCTGATGACACTTTGAGACGCACCAAGTTCACGAGCAACATCTGACTGCTTGCCACCGACCCGAAGGAGCGCCAGGGCCAGGTGGCACTGCTCGTCCGTTAAGTGACGTCGTGTGTTCATGGCTGCTTGAATGGTGAACTTGGAATGACTTATTGACAATACCAGCTTTTTAGACCCACAGAATGTTGAAATTGATGCCACATTGAAAAGGGTTGTCTTTTGGTATTGGCCCCAATATAAGGCAGTACTTAGTGGGTGGTAATGGGGAGGTTTCTTATGCATGTGCACATGCGAATGGAATTTAGTGGGATTTATAACCTGTACGACATGTAGCACAGTTTACCCAAGGTTTTAAAACCTGATTTTTACCATTTGTACAAACATCAATGTTTTGTACTTTTTCTTCCACACGAACATATGAACATTTTTCTAAATAAACAAGCTCCCTGATTGCTGTAGAAAGATCCCAAGGAAGGAAAGGACCCTTAGACACATGGAATTGTTCATTTAGAGAGCTGCCTGCAGGGTCCACTACAGGTGGAAGCTCTTTCCAGAAGACTCGCTCGCTGGCTTGGGCCTCTCTAAGCACTCCCCGCCTCAGCAGCGTTCACTCATCGTGCTGATTTTCACGTGACTTTACTAAATGGCCTCTGAGCTGAAATACAACACACTACGGTATTCCCAACAACCTTCTCACACCGCCCTGCTTTCTCGTGACTGCGCTGTTTTAAGTTTACACACTGGATGCAGTTCTCCACTGCAAGGGTCGTCGGGTGGGACGGCAAATGTGTTGACACTTACACGGTCGTCTGTCACTACCTGTGCATAAGCGAGGCCCTGATCCAGGAAACTGTTAAGGCACCGTCTCTGCAAAGTGCCCATGTAGAGCCCAATGTCAGATGCATTGTGTTAGAGCAGTTTGAATGGAATACAGCTGTTAAAACAACGATGGAGGTTTCTAAGATTGAAACAAACAAAGGGTAGCTGGTATCGGCTCTCGGCTGGTCTGGTCCTTGGAGAAGAGCAGCTAAACATTCAGCTTCTTTTATTCTGTACACGGTGCTGTGAGAAACAAGATACTGCCACACTCCGGATGGGGCTGGTCAGGGGGCTATGTGGTACCTGGAAAAGGTGCCTCAACTGGTCCCGTGTGCAAATGAAAGCCAAAGTACTTGGAAGAACAGGTGAGGCCAGGTGGGGTCGTGTCAACCGCTGATTTACCCATCTGAGTACCTTATGCGTGACAGATCTGTGACGGAGTGTGGCTCAGTGCCACATTTCAGGAACGGGTCGTTTCACGTGGGGAGCCCTCATCTCATGATGTACAGCCGCGGGATGAAGGAAAACAATTAATTTCTGCATAGCATGAGGAGCAGTGGGAATATGACCATGACCCCTCATCTGTCGGAGATGGAGGCGAAAATTGAGTGGAATCTGGGACTGACCTGCAGAACCTGTCCACCCTGCAGCCTCGTTTCCTTCAACGTAATAAATGTGGCCTGCAGGTGCATGCATGCTGCAGCACACTGGCACCCCCGGTTCAACTCAGGACAGTATATCCTCCTGAGACCCAAGGAAAAAAAGTGTCCTTCAATTGTAGGTTATTTGTCTTTGGAGGAAATAACACATCTTGCAATTTAGATTTTTCAAATTTATTTTTATTTTTAATTTCACAGCATGTCCTCTTTACTGTACAACATGAATAAACATGTTTCCTAACATCAGTGAAAAGATAAATGCAAAAATAAAATGTCCACTACAATGGACATAAATGAATGGGTGGGGACTCAGGAGGATATAAAGGCACTGCCCCCTTTGGCTGTGAGCTTGCTGTTCTTGCACTCTTTTCTGGCAATAGCATGTACAGTTTAGTCGTCATACCTGCAAAGGTGCAGACCATCATCAAACTTTGTGGTTAACCAGAGCATATTTACTATACAGTACAGTGCCATGCAAAACACACGGCTCAGTACAAATGTCGGTTTCTAGGTTCACAGTTCATTGCAATTTTTGTACATGTAGCAGAACAGAATTAGTTTCAAAATTGCTTATTGTTAAAACTGCAAACTCAATTGGCTATATGACAAAAGGCTATATGACAAGAAAAAACAGAGATGCTAATTTATACACTGTAAAGAAATGAAATGCAGACAATTTAATTGCAGTTTAATTGATTTTTGTTGTAGTAACTGCAAATAAAAATGACACACTTTCAACCTTTGCGATGGGTTGGCACCCTGTCCTGAGTACCTGAGTGCCACCCTGCCTTGCGTGTATAGCCTCTGGGATTAGCCGCATAAGGACCAGCTTCTATTAAACGTATTTCAAGTAGGGATGTGCATCTCCATCACTGAGGCCATGCAATACGCATCTCAATGCATCGCCAGCGACTCGATACATTAAAGATGTGCATGAAGCAACTACTAAGGTTACAATGTGTTTTACTCCTTTTGCAATGCAGTGCGATTCGACATGATTTGGTTCAACAAAATGCAATTCTACACCATAGGACACAATGCAGAAGAACATTAGAACAGTCACGATTACTCAATTTCTAGATTCCTAAAAAGCATCAATAAAAATTTCCTTCTCGATTACTCGGAAAAATGGTGAAAGATTGAGATATGGGACCGTGTGATATGTTGCGTTCATCCTGATTTTGCAGATAAAGAAATCTGATTAACTGTAAAATCCTGCCATTGAAAACCATTCATCTGAAACAGAACCACTGTGCAATGAAGATAAGTGTATTCTTATCCAGTATGGGATCGACTGTACTACAAGGCTGATAAACAGTTAGCTTGATAATAACAGAGACTGTTCCGGTATCCGGCTGCTCACTTTCTGTGGGGCAGCGTGTGGCTCAGTGGGTTAAGCCTGTGTGCCTGTAATCATGAGGTCATGAGCAAACAGCCTGCTCTTTGACATCCACAGGTGATGGAGCTGCTGTTTCCTGGGTGGAGGGTTTCCACAAAGCAGGACACAGGTACCAAAAACACGTCTGTCAAGCAGAAGCATTAAAATGGAGCAAGACCCCTTTAAGGAGAGTGTACAGGAAAATATATGGAAAATCTTTTAAAGTGAAAGTGCGACCTCTTCTTTCACATACCTTCCCCAGTCCACTCAGGTGGCCAAAAAATGAAAAAAAAAAAAACTAAACAAGGCTACTAGACTAACCAGGGCCTTTTGGGTTTGGTTATTTGGGTTGTCTGTAGGTATGATATCAGGGCTTATGATATCACTGTGTTTTCCACTGGGTGACATAACTTTGAAATGACACCTACTGGCATATCCAAGTGACCTATTTATAGTCCTGAGTGCTTGTCCACTGTGCCTCTGGTGGAAACATCTATTTGAACGAGGTGAAGTCATAAGAAGTATGCTAATCGTCTACTAACAAAACCCGATCTTCATCGCTGTAGCTGCTGGATCATATGACCCCCGTGGAAGATTATTCCCCGTGGAATAAGTAGCCGACGTTTTCACACTCTGTCAGTGGTGGTCACTCGGGAAAGGAAGACCTGACCTTCCTGAAAGGGGAAATCTCACCTGACTGAGAGAGATGGATCAGAGCAGAGTGTGGTACCGCTGACTTGCGGAAGCTGAATTTAAAAATAGGAAACGAAACAGAGCAAACTGCAAAGCCACATTATGAGAATGAGGGTAATTTAACGGCAGATGAGTCACTGAGGTGGGGCCTCAGCTTGCTCTGTCGCGTTGCAGCTCGACGGGTCGTGGCTTTGTTTCTCCTCACTGAAACCACACACAGATACTCATGTGCTTTCCTGTGAGCTTGGGGGATTCCCCCAGCGCTCAAATCACTTGTAAGTCATCTTTTGTACCTAGTTTAGTTGTGTAGTTACTTTTTATATCGATGAGTGATTTTGGGGATGAGTGGTGAGTTTGGGGTTGAGTGATGAGTTTTGAGATGTGTGATGAGTCTGTGGATGAGTGATGAGTTTGGAGGTGAACGAAATAGTCCCACAGCTACAATATTAATGCTGAATCAGCTACTGAATGGAGTGAGAGTTTCTCTCTCTCAATAAGGAGGCCTCAACATTTCCTCTTTAATTAAAAATGAACATACCATAACATACCATGAAGAATCAATGGGAAACCATTGCTTCCCCACTCTGTTAAACTTCAAATCAGCAGAAGGATTTTGGATCAATCGAGTGATTTAACCCCCTTCTGAAAAATCCCACAAATATTGCTTAGTACTTTGAGAGGTTAGCAGCTGAAATTAGCCACGGATTGGGCAGGAAGTAATATTGAGTGGTGAATCTGATGTAAACTTCCCCTTTAGCTGGCATTTCAGAAACCTGCCCCCACAATTGACATTTGTAGCTTGTTCCAAAGTCAGCTTTGCTGACAGGCCAAAAGGTCAAAAGAGATACATACTGTAAAACACCCCATGGGGACTGTGGTGTTCACCAGATGAATAAGATAGTGGAAGCCAGAAAGTGACACCTCTGATGCTGGAAGGTTATGACTTTGTTCCCATGACCAGATTGTCGTGGGTCCAAATCCCAAGGTCAGCCAAGTGATTTCACTCTTGTGCTCTCTGGTTGCTTCAATGCTTTCGCAAATGAATATCACATTGGATAAAAAGAATCATCTAAAACAATGTTAATGCTTGACTGTTTCTCTGTGATCTCTGAAAAAAGAGGTAAAACAAACATCATTACAGATTTAAACTGTTACATTTAGCTAATAATTAGCCATAATTAGCCTTCATTCAGTTAGAGCCATACAAGATTGCATTTCCGTTGTGCACTTAAGCGGCAAAATATGTCATGAACTGATTATTTCATTTGTAAAGAAACTAAATTCTTTTCGAAAATCGATGCTGCTATTGCTAATTAATGAATGTTGCAAATTGTTTAAATTGAAAGCTTTTTAAGGGTAATCTCTGGATTTCATTTTATAAAGACTCAGTAGTTACTGAGGGGTGGGGCAGTGATTCCTGAGGGGTGGGCAGGGGTTCCTGAGGAGAGGTGGAGTAGTCGTTACTGAGGGATGGTTTAGTGGTTCCTGAGGGGTGGTACAGTTCTTACTGAGGGGCAGCGCAGTGGTATAGTGGTTCCTGGGGAGTGGGATAGTTCTTACTGAGGGGTGGCGCAGTGGTTACTGAGGGATGGTGCAGTAGTTCCTGAGGGGTGGTACAGTTGTTACTGAGGGGTGGCACAGTGGTGTAGTGGTTTCTGAGGGGTGGCACAGTGGTTAGCACTAGAGGTCGACCGATGTATCGGCCGGCCGATATATCGGGCCGATATTTGGCATTTTTTAATGTATCGGCATCGGC
>JABFDZ020000047.1:1559605-1571544 GCA_019775955.2 Pollimyrus isidori | reverse complement strand
ACAAAGCACGGGACTGGCGAGCGGCTTTCGCCTACAGGTGATCACGATCAGGATAATACAAGAGGGAACGAGGTGGGGGCGTGGCGACACACAGGGCTGGGACGGGATGGACGACGCGGTACGTGACACACATGTCTGAAGTGCCTTTACTCTTTTATTTTTACTTCCTATTTCACTTCAGATGTTGCGAACTGCACACGCACCCTTACCTCTTAGTGAGCCTCGACATTGCGGAAATTTTCCATGAGTCCGCGGTCAAATTACCACCACTGCTGTTCCACTAGTGGCCTTTCCAAACCGGAACATGTGGAACCCAAGCCCTGCACTGCCATTGGCTGGCTGGCTGGCTGAGTGGCGAATGATGTGTTAGATTCCCAGCCTGTGCATGGTGCCCTAAGAAACAGCATTGGAAAGCAGGGAAGAAGGATTAATGCAGGAATTTAAAATGATAGTGGTGTGTTATTTTGTGCTTGGGTACCACTGCCTGAGACTTAGACGGAGTCAGCTGGGAGGCCCGAGCCCAGATGAGACATTGTACATCTGTGTAGATCTTCTAGCCGAGCTACACGCATCTGGTGCCAGTCGTTAGTTTGAGGTTTCTTTCCACAGATTAAGCTGAGTCTCTGTTCTGTGTTTTTGTTTGATGCATAATCTTCCAGGTGTCGCCATGCTGGTTATGGGTGATGGGTGACCTTAACTCAGGTTAACCCGGCGATGCGAAGGTGCGCTGTGATATACCTGCCCTCTTACATATGTGTGTGACTGTGACGGCGCGTGTGGCTTGTCGGTATTCGTGAGCTGATAACACCATGGGTATCGTGGGAAAGCGTGGATCTGGCGATCTGACGCCTCGCAGAAATTTCTCGACCGATACAAAAACTCTCACTTGACTTTCTCTCACGGTAAAGGTCCCCTCCATCGGATGGGGCTTGTGGCAGCCCCCCCTTAATCTCTTAGGCCTCTTAGCAGTGCGCTGCCTTCATGGGGGCATCATGGGGCGGTCAGGAGACATAGGGGGTGTGAACACACACCATGTGACTGCTGGGACACCACAGAGTGTTACTGCAAAACTCTGTGCTCCATTTCCTCCTTGAAAAAGTATGCAGAGATCAGAGCTGCAAAGCCACCACACATTTTTATTTAGACACAGCCTTACTGATGCCATCTGCAGGTTCCCGGGAGTGGTGCACATACCCTCCACGTCAGCGAAGTTTAACCCGAGGCTGCCCAGCCTGAGCCGGTCCAGAGGGATGCCCTTACACTGGGGCACACACCTCGTCGGGGTCACTCAGAGCAAGTCTGGGGCTCTCCTGCAGACCCATGAAGTACAGCCACTGCCAGGACGAACCAACGCACCATGTTCCCGGTACATGTTGGTTAATTGATTTTGTGCACATATACATTAATCAGGAGAGGGAATCAATGACGGTAACGGGGGAAAAAGAAAGAAATGACGGTAAGCGTGGTGGAGAGGGCTAGAAGACTGGCTCAAACAGATTCTCCGACCCGCTCGGTCACCACGCACTGTCACATGCCGCCCTAAGCGGGGTAACGTTACATGATTTAATTTACTGCTTGTTTGCTTTCTCTCTCATGTTTCTTCAGGGCTATCATCCCGGGCCCGTCCACAGAGACCAAACCATGTTACACATCACGTTTCTGGAAATGTCGGGTGGGGGGCGGGGGGATGTGCTGAGGATTGAGTTGCAAGCTGATGGGACAGATTCCCTGCCAGCCGTGTCCCAACTAACCATGAATGATGGCCAGGAGCTGGTCATGTGTATCATGTGTGTCGGGGGGGGGGGGCTGAGCTGCATCATGTGACACAACACCTGATGCACCATGTGACCTTGTTCTCCTGGGACTCTGGCGCTGCAGCCGGTCACAAGACTGACCTGCCCCAAAAAAATTACCTCACGAATCGCTATACAATAAGTTGCAGACAGGAAACCACACATCTCCTGCAGGAAAAAGGAAACAGGAGACGCTTTCCTTTGGAGTGTTGTTTTTAGCTGGAGCTGTGGAACGTGTTGCTATTCCGAGCTGTTTGAGTCATCTGTGTGTCCCTAAGCAATCTCTGGTGTATTTCTGGCCTGCACACATTTCTGCAGTGTAGCTGATAGGAATTCAGTTAGCCTTTGGCCTGCATCGTCCATACAGGGGCCTCTTTGTGGGAGATTGGGGCTCTTTCGGGGGTCTAGAGAAAGTGAAGCCCAGAGTGCTACAGCTGCTGTGTAAGAGAGCTGAGCAGAATGAGCAGGTAATACACAGCTTGGATCTACATGAGAGGTGAAGAGGAGCCACATCCTGAGAGGCAAAAAAGAAATACTGCGGGAAACTAACGGTTGTTTCTTCTTTTTCCGTAAAGGGATCGAGACCGACCACCACGGAAAGCGGAGATGCAGAAGATCGTGGTTTATCTACCATCTCAGCTGAAAGGTAAGATCAACGTATCCCGCAGACCTCGCCAAAAGGCTTGCAGTCCTCCTGCTCTGTCCGTAGGCTCTGGAGAGAGAGGGCCCACGGGATTGTGGGAGGGAGCCCGTGTTACTATTTGGGCGTCTGGCACAGGCTGGTGTTTTGTGTGTCAGCTCTTTATCACCTTTGGGTCTTGGAATGGAGAAGACGGCCGATTCTCAGGCCAAGCACAACCACCTCCTCCATACATTCCGGGAGCTATAACTCGAGGGCGGGGGGGCACACAGGCAGGAGCCCACAAAGGGCGGGTTCACTGGGCGTCATTAATGCCGCCCCAGTTTGACAGCTTATAGCTGGTGTTGCTCTGCTGTGTGACGCCATATCTAATGAAGCCAGAAGGAAGCTGAAACTCCACAGAGGGGCATCAGGAAAACGTGCCAGACGGTGACGCCACGTTCTAGACCCACCCTCACGGCGGTTAGAGGCAGCCGCACTGGTCCCAGGCAGCCTGCATAAACAAATGTCTGCTTGGCCCAACACCTAAACGCAGGGCCGCCACTCACAGAATCCCCTTAATGTAAAAAGGTAAGTACCTAAAATCGCCAGAATTAAAAGGAGAAGAATTCAGAGTAGAGGGAAGGCCTTTACTGACACAGCCTGATCACGTGTGGCTAAGCTCCCCTAGAATGCACTAAGAGGTCCCAGCAAGCTCTTTTCTGATTATGTATTTCCAGATCAGGCAGAATATTAACAGAAAGTTTCACCTCTGGTTCTGCCTGCTGATAGTACTGTGTATAACCATTGTTACTGCTACTGTATTTTACCCCCATTGTATTAGCTGTGCAGTCTAACAGTTCACCTCGTGCCTGACTTAGTCTCATTTTCCTTTTCGAAAGCAGGTGTAGATATGACTCATAAGGCCAGAATATTTAATTTCTAGTAACTTCTCTAGGATACTCAAACACATAGCTATTGAAATTTATTTCATGAAATTTTATCTATTTGTATTTGTATTTTGGGTTCTGTGTTTGGGTAATTGTTGGGTTATTATTATTATTATTATTATTATTATTAATAATAATAATATAATAATAATGATGATCATGATGATAATTCAGTATTTGATTATTGCCATTTTTAATATTACAGTTACGTGAACCAGCTATAGATCATAGGAAAGACCTTCTGAAATCCCATTTAAATATGATCCATATTTTGTTTTCACTATTTTCGTTTCATGATAGCTGCCCTGGGACTGGGAGAGGGATGAGGCAAGCCCCCCCTGTCACTGGAGCTGTATCCACAAGGGTTTGTCAATTGTACACTAGCTGTAGGTAAATGTACCTTTTAAGGTACAGAAATGGACTCTGAGGAACACTTTTGTACCATTGGGGGTACATTAATGTTGCTTATACCTTGGGGTACAAAACTATACAGGACTGAAACATTTTTTTTCTGACACCGTAGGGTTGGGAGGGGGAGTTAGGATGAATGAAACGATGAAGAACAAAGATCAGGACTTTATAGAATGAAGCCATAGTGAAACGTGGTATATCTGCCCAAGACACTACAGCCTTGGTCGGCCATCTACACCGGTGCCTGTGCAAAGCTCAGCAGCGCAGCCACGTCTGGGTAGTACAGGAGCCATTGTACTCTGCAGAGCCAAGCAAGCAGGACATCCTGCCATACACAGGAAAAGAGAAGCCATGGTACCATCACAGGAGGTGTGCGGGGGCTGGAGAAATGTTACCAAAAACAAATCTGGATATAGACCCTGCAACAGGTAGACAACTCTGGACACCTTAGAAACTCCTACGTGACTAAGATGGAGACGGAATGAACTCCCAGAGCCGTCATATTTATGAAAGAGAGTGCAGGATGAACATAATCATCTTCCAGTAATTATATGGAGAAATTTGAGACAGCAGCTTTAGAGAGAATGTAAGGACAGATCACAGCAGAGTGTACTGACTGTCTGCTCTTTGCCAGGGAATGTGTGCGATCAGACCCAACCTTTCTGAGCGCTGCCTGTCTCGCCTCCAGCCATGCCCAACCCAGGCACACATGGGGTCTGTTCCTTCCACACTGCCCATGGGGCAGAGATCAAGCACAGCCTGTTAGGTATAACTGACCAGAAAATCTTCCAAAAAACAGTACAACTCCAGACTAGTCTTACTTAGTTTTGGTTTTATTGATTTCTTCGTCTTTAACTTTAAGGGAAAATATCTTATTCTCACAATATCTGGTGCATCAAGTGGTCTGCAGGGCCGCGTGCATTTCACTTTTCTGTCAATGTTTGAGGCACATTCTTGACATGCAAACAGATCATTTTGCAAACAAGTCACCACAGTACAAAACTTACATGTCCGAAGGTGATCTCTGCTAAAATGTTCAAGCATTTTTCAAAACTCAAACCATGAATTTTGTAAAATATAACTATTAGAGCAAAATAGTAAGTAATTAATTTTGTTCGTTTTTATGTAGCCTGTTATTGCACAAATTACCCATCTCCATTTTGAATGGGAGCAACCCGATATAATACAACAATAAAACAAGTCCATCTTAACTGTATGCAAGACTAATAAAATACAATCTCATAATTTAACATAAATGCATGGATGCCGCATTTATGGTACCGGGGACACTATGGCTGGAATATGACCACAATACTGTTGCTCTCCATGGCAGTAATAACTACATTCAATTTAAACATTAATGTGATTTACAACCCATGTATGTCTCAGCGTCTGAAGAATTAGGACTGTGTTGTGGCTTCGTCCTGCAGTCTGAAAAAGCGATATTGTCCCGGGGTCTCAGTCAAAAGCCGTTCCGGGGATTAATGAGGAAGTCTTTTCGCAGTCCTGAGTGCACGCTCTCCACTAACAGCTCAGCAATCATGCATGTTCAAAGGACCTCCATGTTGTGGATATGAACGCTGGAATAAACTTCGGGCTTTCGGATAGTGAAGGAGCGGCGCTTTGTGCCTCCGTGCGCCTGTGTGTGTGACAGACGGAGGGAGGGAGGGCCAGCCGGAGCTCTGCAGCGGCTCCACGCTGTAAGCTGGACACCAAGTGAAGAGGCGACACAGGAATAGTCGCTGCAAGTGACTGCCGCAGAGAGACCCTCGATCGGGGCTACGAGACGCGGCTGTTTGTCCCGCTGAGCTCGTCATCGTGCTATCGGCGCTCTAGGGGCTGGGGGCGGCCGGACTGGAGCGCAGTCGCGCCGGCCACGATGAGCTTTGATGCCGGCGTATCTTGCCGTCTAGCACAGAGCTTCCGAGAGACGCTTCGCGGACTAGAGCTTAGCCGATGAGACATGAAACCCCTCTGCCAACCGTCGCCGGCCTAACGGGCTGGGAGAGCAGTCGAAGTGTGCAGGAGGGAGAAGGTGCTATAAAAAGGCATAGACGCGCCGGCTGCCCTTCAGCACCGCAGCTAAACACCCAGCCGGGAGCCGCTTCGCGGAGTCATGCCGGACTGCGACTCGGCATAGTTACGGCCGATAGACGGGGTGCGCCTTGGAGCGACGGTAAGGCCGGGCTGGGGCTGCTTTCAGCCCGCTTTGTGAGAAGCCGATCGCTCGGTATTAGGCCCGGTACTGGCCCGGGCCTTTTCTTGCCGCCCGGTACTGATTCCCTCCCCCCTGTTTTTATTTAGCCAGAACAGAGCCGATTTACCCCCACAAAAGGCGTGTTCATGGGTCCGGAGCGTGTAACGGGCCGTATCCGTTAATGATTTATCCGCCGCTGGTGGCGTCTTTCGGGAATCAGCGTTAGCCCGTCTGGTACACTTTGTTGCCGTCGCAGGCGCCTTTCGCGGTCCTGGTGGATACATTGTAGCGCCGCCGTGACACTGGTTCCCTCGCCCCCCTCGTTATATTCTCCCGGTGACGGTACCGTCTGTCGACAGTCTGGTCAGGTTATTCCTACGGAGCTTTCCGCGTGTCTCCGCTATTATGCGGCGCCTGAAGCCCCGAAATAAATGCTTTTTATTGGAAGATTTCAGCTGATGCGTTCTATTGTGGTAAGTTATTATTTTATTAAAAGTTCTTATTTCTAATATGTTGCATCAATATCGGTAGGATTACATGGGAAACTTGTAACAATGTCGCAGATTCACCAGTGTTTGGCTTGTGGTTTAAAAAAAAAACCAGCCCCACTCTGCATTTTTCTTCTGTCTTAAAAACGGTGATGTGTAGATTTGGCGGAAGATTTAACTGGAATGCGTTTCTGTTTAATTATATTCATTGTGAGTTGTTTTTGGGCATTTTCTGGTGTCTTATTCGTGCATTGTGCTACGCCGCCAAACTTAAAAGCGCCGCGGCTTCTTGCATCCCTGGCTGCAGTAAATGACGCTTCTGTGGGATTTCCATCTCACACCGACACTGTGAAATGCCCATCATACGCCAATACAATATTTAAACTGGGTACAGTTCGACAAGCCGTCCGGTCACGTGTCCAGGCGGCTCCTCCCGGCGCCCCTAACTCACACTTGCCCCAGAACGTGGCACCCGGGGCAGGGCGCGCTCCGGGGCCGGCGCGTTCATTAACCCCCCCTTCCCTGTCTCTTTCGCAGGTGATGTGGAGCTGAAGCGACTATGTGAGAAATGAGTATGATGAAACCCACACGCAAGCTGCTCTTTGTCTTGTGTCCCATGCTGGTCTTGGGCTTCATCTATTACTCAGCCGGGAAGCTGCACCTGCACATGTGGGGCCAGAAGACGCGTGAGTAGACGCCAGGCTCGCGCCCCGTCACCCGTGCGTTTCTATGTCCGTTCGTTCGTCCGTCCGTCCGTCAGTCAGTCTGTCCATCCGTCCGCCTCTGCGGCCTACAGCTCCCGAACCGCCTCCCTGTCACGGACAGAGTGTGCGCTCGCTGGCGGAGGTCATGGCCGCTCTCCCTGGCATACCGGCCCCCGGCCTACAGAGTTGCCTTCACCCGCAGCTGGGCCTGTTTCTACCACGAAAATAACGTGGCATCCAGGGCGCGCGCGTCCCTGCGTATGGGGGTGTGAGAGCGCGCGCCCTGGTAGGTAAAAGCCACCTGATAAACGACAAAGTAGAAGTCAACTCTGGTTATTTATTTTTTTTGTATCAAAAGTGCAAGTTTTGCATTTGCAGCAAGTTTTGTTGCAATCGAATAATAGTCACTTTTCAGTCATTTGCTGAATATATCACTCAGTTGGTTCTGCTATGTCTGAAAGAAAATATTACAAGTTGATCTTGTTTGTGAAATCGAAGGGAGCCGTGCGTGCTAATGCTCAATGCTGCCAGATGGGGGCGGTAATAGTCCGTCTGATGATACCTGGAAATTCATTCGCTCCCGATTAAATTTCCATAAATTCTGCAAACTCACCCTTAAAGTATTTAGGAATGGTGTGGTGGAACAGGAAACCCCTTGCTGCTTCCCCCCTCCCTGTTCTGAGGGTTGCCAGTTAGTCTCTGCCGCCACTCTACCACCAATTCTTACCATCCATGACTCGAGTAACGCGCAGCTGAACTGGGGATGTCAGAGCCAGTTCCCAGTGTGCTGTGTGAATACCTGGTAGATGTGTGCAGGAAGTCATACCTGAAAACGCAGCCATGTGTCTCCTGTCTTTGTTCCTCAATAGCTGCCGTTAACATTTTTTTTTTTTTGCTTATGACTTACAGCTGGCCTCACCCCCCCGAGTCTGCATGTCTGTAAATATTTGGGTAAACCGAGCGACATGTTAGCTTTCTGAGAAATCAAACTTTTGGAAAGCTGTATCTGTTTTCATGTCACATGCAGTAAAATTGACAGTAGTGAGTGAATGAGTCTGTGTGTGTGTGTATATATATATCCGTGTGTGTGTCTGTGTCAATGTGTATATATGTGCGCCTGTGTGTCAAAGTTGTACTGTCTCTCAGAGAAAATACCGTGGCTGTAATTGCTTAAGTTCCTGGTTGTGATCAGGGTTGTAGCCTTTGATCTGGCACCTTTCTGTGTGCTGCCAGCTGTCAGCAGTCGTCTCTGTCAGTCTTTGAGCACGTCGGCACTAATGCATTTTTTCACACTACTACAGACACTACCACTCCCTGGCAACTAATGTTTCTGTAAATACATTAGTGTGGATGCTCATAAGCATAAATATCTGGTTAAGCTTACACCTGTGAGCTCTGGTTCATACTCGGCTCGTGACCGTTTCCTGATTTAGCTCTCTTGGTTTTCTCCTGATTGGGTATTTTTTACAGTGCTTTTGTTTTCACAAAAGTAAGGTACATGTGAACATGGAGGGTGTACGGGTCTCTTGCTACCTGGCATATGTTGTTTTTACTTGTGTGCAGCTAAACCGTGTTTTGTGTACATTCTACGCTGTTCACAACTATTGTGGAGCTCCAAAAGATACTGTGTCTGAGCTATGTTTAAGTATAGCTCTAGCTGATGATAAAGACATCCAGCCATTGAGTCATTACAGTGCTTTGAAACGGAGTGAGACTCGTACTGACTGCATGTCTGGCCCCCTGAGCTGCTGTGATGCTTCTTTTTATGTACAGCTTTGTATTTGGGACACTACAGTACTGTGATATTTCCATCCGTCTATACATGATAAAACTGGGGTACCGGGAGGAAACCCCGTGATGACATGGGGAGAACATGCAAACTCCACACATGGAGTCATGGCAAAGACTCGAACCCTGGTCCTAGAGGTGTGAGGCCCCCCCGTAATATTTCCATTTCATAAATAAGATATCTGCATTTATTTTAAACACATGGTTAATGTGAGATTAATTCAAACGTTTATAAAAACAGAACTTTATTACTAATCAAAGTCAAAATATATGTTTTGCCAGTTCTAGGATTATAAAAATTTTTAGTTTGGGGAAAAAAACGTGCAAATGATACTGGTCATGAGGTTAGTATGTACACAGGGTTTTTCTTTCGGAAAGTCCAGTCTTTTTCTTTTTTTTATCTTTCGTCCTCTCTACAGATTTGTCATTTCCCGCCTCCGGTGACACTCTGGGTGCATTGGTAGTTGGTAGTTGCATATTTCCTGACCTGGGATTAAAGCTACTTTCTCAGTATGCGAACAACTCTAACTTTTAAGATCCGTAAATAAATGCCAGGATTTCTTAGCAGTGCTTAGGAATATAAGCAGGCTGCTGTCGTATTGCTTAGTGGAGTATATTTAGCCTGGAGATGCTCAGTACCATCTCAAAATCTGATTACCACCTAATGCACTGGTTGTTGTTTCTTTCTGTCCATCAAGAATGAGGCCAGCTGCCCTTCAGGCCTACATAGAGGGCCCTCTTCCTTTCTCAGACGCCTGAGGAGTTTTCTCAGTGTTTCCTGTGCTTTTGCAGTGTGTCCTGGAGGGCTGAAAATCTCCTAGGTCTCAAGGCGGCAGGAATCTGCACCCTGTACACCCGCGATGGCCATTTTTAGCACTGGTACTATCGGCTTATAACTTCTTTTGGACTAAAGTTACTGTAATCTCCCCCCCCCCCCAGTTCTGCACTGCACCCTCTCGTTTTGTCATAAGAAACGGTGCTGGACCAGAGCCTAGACGCGGCTTTCTGTGATCCTTCCGGATGTTGGCGGCATCTGCTTACTTAGCGGGAGATGATTTACGCTGGCAGAGTACATCCTGTGTGTCGAGAGCCGTTGTTGTTGTCCCCCCCGAAAGATGAGACAAGATTGATCTGGTTTCTCTTTTTTCCCAAAATGCTCAGATCCTCCGTGAAGGTTTGCTGCAAAGGGGAAAATGGGTCATTGTTCTTAACCATAGGCACTTTGGTGGGGCGCTAATGGCTCAGTGGCTGTTTGCAGTTATGGAACAAAGAGCCGGCACTAAATGGCTGATGAAAGGCTTTTATATCATCGAACCTCCCCACAGGGGATACCGCTCACCAGCTTCGCACCGTCAAGCACCACGTGATCAGCTGGTCTTCCTTTCGCATGAATTCAGTAGGTGGCTTAGATTTTCTTCGAAGTAAAAACAAGCACTGGCTTCATTGGTCAAGTCAAGTTTTATCTGTCACATACAGTCATACAGTGTGTGCAGTGTGCAGTGAGATGGTAGTGTACTGGCTCCAAGACTGTGTCAGCATCAGTATAAGGAAATAAAACACAAAAGACAAACAGAATTTGTGGTATTCACCCACATTCCCTCTGCCCTTTTCCCATTTTTTATTCTCCCAAAATCAGCATTTTGCAGCTCTTCCTTCCACCCACCCTCACTAGAGTACCGACAGTGGTGGCTTTGATGGCAGTAAAATACACCTGGACAGTTATGAGCCTTAATTCTGATTTTCATGCATGTTTTTCAAACATCTGATTCGGGGGGTTGGTGCCCTCTCCCCAGGTCCTGGCAGCGCTCACTGGGTCTCTGTTATGGTGCGGAGGGTCATTCCTGAAACCGTTTTCCCTTCCGTTTCCTGGGATTCCGCTTCCTGATCCACAGCGGAGGGCCGGGCAGTTTGCATTTGATGTTAGCGTCGTCTCAGATGCCCTGGAGGTGCAGAAATGGTGGCCGAGCCTGGGGGGGCACCTCTGCGAGTAAGGCGTCGTACCATCCGTCTGCGGGGATCTCTGTTTGAGAGGCTGAGCACGCTGCCACCCCATGACTGCAGGTTAGAGGTATCTCCTGCAGATCTTTGCTGGCTGGATGGGTGGGGTGAAGCGCCCCCGCCGTGTGGTTTTAGCAGTCGGAAGCTTGCTGGGTTGCAGGCGTCTCCTGCAGATCCACCTCCCACATTCGCTACACGCTTGCTGCTCCTCACATCTGAAATCAGAGACGGATGAGGTCTTTCTTCTCACCCAAGTGCTGACGGTTGGTAGGATGTCACTCAGGAAGCATCCGTGGGGGGACCAGGCATAAGGCAGCTGTCCTCCCTCTGTGTCTTTGACAGGCAGCTCTCCACAGTGTCATGGTTTTACTGCGTGGATCCCTGTGTCTCTCTTCAGCATTTACATTGCCAGAAGGTTCTACGGTACAGTTATGGGCTGCATAGCTTGATCGTTCATCCTTGCCATATTTTGTCCATACAGGTGTTGGGGCTTTTGGCAGCCACCGTGCTCGACCCTTTGTGTAATTTTATTTATTTTTATTTTTTAAAAATGTTTTCTGGCTCTTCTGGGCCGACGTTACACCGGCATGTATGTGGCAACTTCATGCAGTTTCCTGATGAATGAAATATGCATGTGCTGTGAGTGTGAAACAGCAGGTGGCAGCACTGAGGAGCTAGTGAGGCGGACCTGGTCGCTGAAGGGGTGAGGAGCAAGTGTGCATTCTGGGAGAACTGTGGAGGTGTGTCTGTGATCAGGAGACGGGCTGTCTGTGCACCCTGACATTCTGGGAGGGGACAGAACATTGAGGTGTGTGTGAGTGAGTGAGTGAGTGAGAGAGAGAGAGGTGTGTGTGTGTGTGTGTGTGTGTGTGTGTGTGTGTGAGAGAGAGAGAGAGGCGTGTGTGTGTGTGTGTGTGAGAGAGAGAGAGAGGCGTGTGTGTGTGTGTGTGTGAGAGAGAGAGAGAGGAGTGTGTGTGTGAGAGAGAGAGAG
>JABFDZ020000047.1:1506808-1522455 GCA_019775955.2 Pollimyrus isidori | reverse complement strand
GGGGCCCTGGTTCTTTTTTTGCAACCACGGGTCACTTTTTATGGGGTATTTTACCCATCAAGGGGGGGGTCTCAAAAAAACCCCAACCCCCCCCCCCCCCCCCCCCCCCCCGAAGGACCTGCGCCTGCTCTGCGTCGGGGGGGGGGGTTCAGGAGGGCCCCCTGTTACGCTCCTCGTTTTCTTGGTGCTGATTAGGTTTCACAGCGGCCCAGTGGGGGCTCAGTTGTCAGCCTGCCGGAATGATACCCCCGCCACTGTCCCCCCCTCCCCGGCCAACGCAGTAAATAACTGACCGTTTTAGAAAGTGTGTGAAGCCCCAGGCAGTCGGATATGGGTGGTCCCTGTATAAAGCGGACCCTTGGGTTTGACTGCTGGAGGCCAAGCCATGTAGCAGAGAGATGCCTAGGAAGGGCGCCCCCTGCGGGAGGGTTGGGACTTTGGGCTTGGCGCCATGGTAACGTAGCACTATACAGGACCACAGCTCTTAAAGGTTCTCTGAAAGCAGAGCTGCCGTCACCGTGGCTCTGGCAGGGGGCCAGGTGCGGCTGCTCTGGCTGGAAACAGGCTCCTGGACCATTTACCCAACCATGAGCTGGACAGTGCCGTCGCCGTGGTTACCTGCATCACCCCTGAGCCTGCACAGCCTCAGCCGGAGAGCGTTTCGATTCTTCCTGACAGGTGTGGGGTCATATAATATATAATAATAATAATAATAATAATATAATGTATAATTATATATAAAAACACAGGGAGGATGGAGGCCCACGTCAAACGACCGCACTCTGGGATGCCACGTTGGAGGAGGAGGTGTCACCACGACACGGGTTCAAAGGCCGTGTGGCCGTCTTAGAAAGGTGCCCACCACGTTAGCTAAACCTTGAACGCGAGTGAGCACTTTTGGCACTGGTAGGGGGTTTGCTTCGCTGCTGGCAGTCCCTTAGGCTGGCAGCTCACTCGCCTCTGAGCGGAGCACATGTTAAATCGCTATGCTCATCAAAACAAGCCGTGGTTTGAAATGCTCGGCGAATGCAGTAAATTCCTGATGTCGGACTCAGAAAAGCACATTTTATGCACTGCGAGGATGTTGATTCAGAATGGGGGAGGTGTTGGCAGTAAATTTATAGCCAGTCACAGAGCTGCCATTAAGTGGGGGGGCTCCAATTCATTAGGTGGAATAAAAACAAGATTTCTGAGCGGAGAGAGAGAACTCCAGAGGCCAAAGAGAAACAGACGCAAGGTCAGGCCGGGCGGGGCGCTGCGCAGAACCGGAGAGCCCCTGGGGTTCGGCCGGCTCATAGAGCTCCCAAGCTTCGGTCCCCCTTCTTCCTATGGTTCTCCACGATCTGGTGCCACTCCTTCATGTCCCTTCTGCACTCTGTCCCCAAACCGGTTCCAGCACAGCCCAAAAGCCCCTCATGCCGTCCCTTACTGTGACCAGCACCCAGTCCTGTGAGCAAATCAACAATTTTCCCAGCAGGACCTGTTGGTCAGGTGGTGGAATTCCAGGCCTGGGGGAATCCCACTCACCCAGGGGGGCAGGCCCCAGTGTGCCACAGGGAACCTCGACCACCCAGACACCACTCTCTGGACCCCCAGGGACCACACGGGACCCCCGGGGCCACACCTCACACAGGAGTGTATTCTGAGTGGGGGTCACGTGGGTCACTGTTAATGTGTGTCTGGGGGTAACTGTCAGACATGGCTTAAATTCTTCCAGTGCCAAGTCCCACCACAGGGTTGGAGGTTAAGGCATGACAGCAGACACAGCGTGTCATCACAGAAGGCTCTCTAGGCTGTTATACTGGCCACCGCTCCGCTGAGACGCACTTGACCTGTTTTCTTGGGGAAGCGAGCCTGTGGATTACAGATAACGTGACAGTGGAAGCTTCCGCAAGGAGGCATTTCAGCCATTACAGCAGAGTTGACCACATGTCCTCTTTTTCGAGGACTTGTCCTCTTAGTTGGGAAATAAATTGTCCAGGATCGCACTTTGTTTCATGCTGACGTTTGGTTTCTACGGTCAGAATACTCCTTGTGTGCATATTTGCGTTGCTGTGATGCCTGTCTTTGTGTCATGCCCCCAGCGTCTTCACATTTGCAAAGCAAACGATGCCCCCTCACCCGCGTTGGTGATAGCAGCACAGCACTCCCGGCACTCTTCCCATGTGATGTGAGCCTATCCTAGATGAAAAGCCCACGGTCCTGTCTGAGAGCGGCTTCACAGACTCTCTGCAATCCTCACACGGCCCATGCGGTCTGTCAGCTCTGAGATGGGCGTCACTGTTGCACAGGCTTTCTTACGGCCTAATTTTCCTCATTGACCCTCTGGCGCGGAGGCGGGCGGCTGTGGGAGCATCTGAGCAGCCCGATCTCCAAGCCCTGATCATCCCGCACAGCCCGTAGAAATGTAGTGCCTTGTTTTTCCAGCTGAGCTGTCTGACAGAGCTGCCAGACCTCTGAGTGTTTTCTAATGAAATCTCTTCGCTCGTTGATTACATCCATGCGTGTCGCCCCCCAAAGGATAAAACTGATTTCTCTAGGGACAACACTTCTCTTCCTCCCAGAAACTGTATATTCCCAGTAAATGTATTCCCAGTTACTGGCTGGAATTAACATTGCAGTGAGTAAAGCTGGATTGTAAAGAGAAAGTGGTTTCTGGTCAATAAGGACACAGGCTGGATTTCCTCCATTTACGTTGCTAATCTGTTCCTGAAAAACCACCACACTTCAAGAACCTTCTTCAAGTATTGCCAATTGGAAACATTTTAATGTGTTTCCAGTCCAATATTATGGGAATAATAGTAACAAAGAATAACAGTAACAATAATAGAAACTGACAATTAAATCAGAAAGGTCAATGAGATGAGGGAAGACAGAACATCCAATGTCAATGAATCAGACAAAGACACGTAAGCAGTGGACTCATCTCACACATGTCACATACGTGTGGCCGTACATGCCGCACGGCATCAACCAACACATGGTTTGCTTTTCAGATTTGCCATGCCATACTTTAGATTTTTTGTATAGTTTTTGAATAGAAAATGTCTTGTTGAGGAAATTCATTAATAAACATCCGGTATCAGACACATGATGCTGCAGCAGCGCAATGCGAATCTGAATGAGCCGAGGGGTTGCTATGCTCCTGTGAACATCGGCGCATGGCACATCTGGCTGGCTGGATTTCATAACAATGCTTTAGTGCTGCTTGTCAGTGGGGGGTTGCCGTGCAGAACCCCAACAGCTCACTCGTAGAATATGTTGGATTGTTTTCTACTCTCTGTAAGGAAGATGAACAGGCCTCCGACTGACAGTTGGACGTAGGGCTTTGATGCATCGCCATGGGGATGTTATCGTCACGCATCTTGGGCTAACGAGAGTCCAGCAATGCTGGGTTGGAAGTGGATGGTGAATTCTGAAATCTGCCACGGCTCTTGTTCACTGGTGAAGGCCGGTCCAGGCAGCCAAGAGAAAGATTAAACAAGCTCGAGCCATCGGAAGGGTAGGTTAGCACCTAACATGCTGAGGCATCAGCCAGTGCAGGGAAGCCCCAGGCCTTACCAATGACCACCTTTCAGTCCATTTGTGTGTAGGAGCAAAACCACACTGTATTATATTGGGGGTAGGGTGATCAGAAGGCTGTTGGGTCAAATCCCAGCGTCAGCAAAGTGATGTCACCACTGTGCCCCTGACCCCCAATCTGATCCTGCTTTCTCGACAGTGTGTAGCTTTGGATAAAAGTATTGTCTAAATACTGCACTGTTGTTTAAAGTTTTATTACCTGAAACAAATCGTCTGGGCAGATAGTTGGAAAACAATCCCGCACTGGTTACGTTTCTGAAAGAGACAAAAATATGCAAAGAGTTATTTCAATTTAAAAATTGCCACGCAACAAGCCATTCATAAATCTGTGTTTTTTTTAAGGGGGCGTGTCCCGTGATGCCGTAATACCGTTTAATCACTATGTTAAATAGTTCTGTTTGCTGTAAATAGCGATGATTTATTGTTTGCTATGACATGCAGCTCTGAAATGCGCCGCGCGCCGGAGCAAAGAGGGGAAGAGCCGCCGTCATGTTCACACCTCCCGCTGTTTTTCTTTCCTTCCCCGTTGCTGTAAATTCACAGGTCCGGCTCCGGCTGGCCCGTCACTCAAGATGAGCCATATAGACAGTAAGGGTCGCGGCGCTCCGCCTCTTCGAGGGCTCTGTCTCTCGGTCCGGTCCAGTCCGGTCCCGCTCCCGATTTGCCATCGCACCCTGTTTAAATAGTAAGAGCGGAGTCCCAGAAACCGCCCCTAGAGTAATTTCTGTGCCAATAAATGTTGGTTAATTAAAGACACAAGCCTGTGCAAACACATTAGGAAAAATAGTGACATGACGCTTTGCCGTGTTTTTATTAATGGCTTTTTACTGTCCTTATTATTAAAGGCTGAACTTTATTATCGTGCCACGGTCACCTGGACACCGGACGCCAGGTTTGTCATGCGAGTCATGTGACAAAGTCTGGAATCCGACACCAGGGGGGTTAAAAATGAGAGGAAATCCGTATCTGTCTTTGAAGGTTGAATTCGGTAAAAAAAGGAAAAAGAAATTGCGGCTATCGAGGAGGAGAAAGTTTCCAGGGCGATCCGCGGCGTCGGCACAGCCCCTGACAGCACGACTGCTTCTGCTACACGCATCCCGGCGCGCCGTATCGCTTGCAGCCCGGGAGCCCGCAGCGGCTCCGAGCCGTGATTGTGTCGGCTGTGCGGGCGCTGAGTGGGAGCACTCCCCGGTGCGCTTTAACTCGGGAGACACTTCTACTTTTCCTAAATTTACCTAAAACAACAATAAGGTAAGCACGGTTTGCAGTTAATCTGTTTTTACTTTTTGTGCCTTTAAATGTCTCCAGTGATTTAACTGAATTCTAGTACATACGGGATTTTTAAATATTGTGCGTTAAACTTTTGATATATTCATTGGTGTTGATAATAGCCTATAATAGAAAAAAACAGCGCGGCGATTTTAAATTGACACTGTAGTTAACGACAATTAAGTTTTCTACACGGCACTTAAAAAAGGCCATATATAAATTCCCATTTCGTTCATGGTTGCAATAAAAGTATAGTTTAAATCGCTCATTTATTAATGGGCTGAGAGAAGGTTTTGAATTATTAACATTCATATTTAATCAAAAACTTTCAAAGTATGCTAATACGTCCGTCATCGGTGAAATAAAATTCCGTATGAGTGCAATAATAATCCGACACACACACAGACACTGGTATTATTTAAAGCCAGTTTCATCATACTTGTTACTAAATCACAAGACAATTTTAGCAAAGCTTTTTTAAGCCAATTTAAATGTATTTCTTAAATTAAATATGAAATGTCCTCCAGCCGGTTGATCGGTGAAAAGTTTAAATCCATGAAATCTCATACTCGCCAAGCCTCTATAAGGTACCGCGTATGTGCATGTGCCCGCATATGGATAACACACACATCATTTTATTACAGTAACGTTTTATGTGCAATTTATCTTTCGGGGCAAAAAATTCAGGTTCGTTTAAATGGAAAGTAAAATGGTATAATTTTAATGGTTACCGACAGATCCGATTGTGGGAGTGATGCGTCCCCCGACTGGGTCTATTCGCAGGTTCGCGTACAAAAAAAGCGCAAAAGAAAACAGAAGAGAAGTTTTGTAAGAAAAAGGGAAAGAGAAAGGCTTGGCCGCGGAGGGAGGGAGGCGCTTTCAGATCTTTCCTGAAGCCTTTGAAGACTTTTTGTTGCTGAGGAAGACGGACGCTGCGGAGAAGTGGGACGCATGCGAGTTGGATTTACACGGCCGAGACATGCTTCGCTGCTCAGGAGGATCGCCGGGGCGGCCGGCTGCTGAGCGGCCCGGAGCGCTTCTGTACCGGACCGGACCGCCTGCGGAGAGGGGTACGTGCTGGCTTCTCCGGCCGCCGTTTTCTTTAAAAATGATTAGTAGTGTTGTTATGGACGTATAGTGCCATGAAAGGCGTTCTGGAAACACGGAGAACTTTGGATACATTATGTCATGTTAGCCTATGTGAGCTGAAGTGTTTATCATGAAACGCGCCTGTATGTAACGCGGGGCTGGTTTCCGAAGAGGGCGACAGAACACCTGTCGGATCCCGCATCGCTGCGCTCCGGCTCCCTATTTAGCCTTTTTATTAATATATTACGCGAAAATAGCAGTGAGGTCAACAGAGCCGTTATGATCATCCCGGGACACGGACACCTACCGCTGAACCCAATAAAGAGGCTGTGGCGGCGTTTCGCGTGACCAGCTGCTTCTGCCTGCTCACCTTTATTTTTTCCTGCAAAATATGTCAAATGTTTTGGGAGCTTCGTATCTGGATAGCGGCCCCTCCGCCTAAGTGTCCCTCGCAGGTCTCCCTCTTTTTGTGGGAACTTTAATGTGGGAGGCTCGTTTAAGAAAATAGGTTTAACAGCTCTTTTTTTCCCCACATATAACTTGGTAATATGTTTGCCAGGCTGCGGTCCTTAGAGTGACAGAGAGAGCGTCAGGTCCGGACCCTATGCGGAGCATAAACGCTTTAAAATAACCTGCAGGACATCCCCCCCCCCCCTCCCTTCAACTCGGCTAACCGTCTCATTTTATTCATTTCGTATTATAGGACTGCGGGGGAGGGGGATATTTAAGTGTTTACTTCTGCCGGAGCTCGAGCTCTTCAGAAAATAGTTTTTATAATACAGTTACAGACTGCTATAGGCACATTTATTTATAAATATACATATTATAATTGTATTCTCCGTGCTTAGGGCAAATGGTTACGAGATGCATGGATAATTAATTAATAAACGAAATTAAATAAATTTCCGTACGCAGAAATACTAAAGAGCTGGATAAAAAAAGATGCTAATAACGCAAAAACAACGAAATCTATATTGCTGGTGGCTGAAATTCCAAAGATCCGTTTATCTACACTTAGATATGTGGCAATTTGTGTATTAAAGTCCGACAGCGGTTCCGACAGATTGTAGCGTGAGAGTGACGAGGGGAGCCGGAGCCGCCGGCACCCGCAACCTGGACGCGGTTAAGGCTCCGCATAATGAGATGCTACGCTGGAGAAAAGGCTCTGAAAAGTGACATCTCCGGAAAAGTACCCTAGAATGTCTTTTCAGACTTAAAAACTGACATCAAACCGTCATGTAATCAAGTAAAATTATTATAAAAAGCAACGAAGTTTAGGTTAAGATAAGTCCTCGCTCGAACTGAGGTGTTAAACAGCGAGCCGGATCACAGTCGCATTTTTAACTTCAAGCACTTTCTTTGTACAATTAACTGTATTCTTCTGAACATACTGAGTCCTCCTTGCCAGGTCAAATGCATTAATCATGCCTGAGCTGTTTCCCTTTGAAATCGCAGGCTTGGTCATTACTTGAAACTAGTCCTGGACTCAGCCGGGCAACAAGGAAATGCTTTGAATGTCGTTTGTTCATCCAGACAGACTAATGACCGTTTTTTTCCCCTTTGGTGGATATAATTTGAACAAATGTATTGTGAGATATAAGGTCCCAAGGATGCTCTGGCTTTCTGAAGAAGCTGATTAAAATAATTGCTTTTCTTTGGACTGGGCTGGTGCGGGTTGGTGGGAGCGGGGTCGTGCGGGGTGGCTTTGTACCTCGCCGAAGGCTTGATGATTGCCCGGGCTGCCTGCGGCAGGTAGCTGAGATCTTGCGAAATATTTACCTTTTACCTTTCTTTTTCTTTCCTTTTTCTTTAAAAAAGAATTTATTAAAGACCTGCTGATTATTACGTTATGCTGATACCAAAAGTGTAGGATTTTGCTTATGCTCATAGAGTAAATCGAAGGTAGGCTGTATAGTCATTATTTTTCCCAAAATGTTTATGAAAGAATAGATAATTGTTGTATTAAATTCAAATTTCCCGCTAATACAGCGTTTTAGAAATTCGGAATATAGCAAATTCATTGAAATGGGAGGTGAAAGAGCACTAACATCTAATCGTTACGCAAACACTGAATCCTCCGCCCTGCACTCTAAAGCCGCCTTGTAAACATCAGGAAGTTAGAGATGCTTTTGTAAACAAGTAACATTCTCATAGCCTCTCTCTCTCTCTCTCTCTCTCTCTCTCTCTCTCTCTCTCTCTGTGAACTCGTCCGAGTCTTTGTCACGTTTGCAGCTTCCACTTTAAAGAAGATTTAAATATGTCTTGTTCATTTTTTATGTGAATATTATATTGCATAAGCCTGTTATTTTTAGCTGTTAATGTCTGATAATGATATTTTGGCCCCAATCACACACACGCACTCTCTCCCGCTTCCTGCAGTCCCTGACTGCTGGCTTGACCAGGTCACGGTGACCACACTCATGGTCCTGCCATCTGAAAATCCCCCCAACCACAGTCACTCACATTCTTACCATTTAAGGCCTGGTTTCCTCAAGAAGACCTTTTACACTCTTCACCATCTTTTCCATTTAATCATGTAAGGTTCTTGCTTATTAAAGTGTGTGTGTGTGTGTGTGGGGGAGGGGGGGGTCATTTGAAATTTAGAGGGGGTTTAATGAAGTACTTATCTAGGGGGGAGGGGGGTCAAAAGAGCAGCGACTTTGCCAAAGTGGGCGGGAGCCCCCTTCAGAGGGAGGTGCAGTGTCAAGCTTTAACAGAGAGATGTGTTGAAAATCTGGGGGTCTGTTATTAATCACTGCGATGTCTGGGGCTTGGGTCTGTGAGGGGGGCGGGGGTGTGAAAATGCCTCTCCCTCCCCATGACTTCATAAACAGTGTGCCGAAAAACCCGACCGGCGCCACCTGAAACCGAAACGGTGCACCACGGCGGGGGGGCAGGCCCATCGGACACTAATGATTTCATGGTGCCACCGCTCCCCCGCTCCGCACCGCTCCCCCGCTCCGCACCGCTCCTGCCCAAACCCTGCAAGTGCGGCCCCACGGCAGCTAAAGGTAGCAGAGTGCGGGCGGAAATGCTTCATCTGTTTCCCTGGAAACCTTTGTGGTTTGTGATTGGCCGTATTGCTTTCTCAGCTCCTTGTGAGGGTGGTTTTACCCAGTCAAACCCTCAGCCCTGATTCACCAAACCAGTCCTGCCAAAAGGCTGTGCCCTCTTGTGCGTGACAGGAGTCTGGCAGCCACGTCACCTGCATGCGGGAGCTCTTCCCACTCGGCCATGTTCTCTTGCCACGGAGGTAAATTCTGATGAGCTACGGCTGAAGCTCCAGCTGCGGGGCTCAGGGGTTAGCCTGAGGGAGAGCGCCCTGCTGAGGATGGGAGGCCTCACTGCAGCCGCCTAATTGCAGGATGCTTTCTGCCTGGAAGTACTAATGAACTCCTGGTCTTTGTAGCTCTGAATCCACCATAAATCCCCAGGTAATGTCAGGCCACTGGAGACTGCAAATAAATCACAGGGTGCGAGTGGAAAGTGTAGAGCCGGGCGGCGGTGGCCCAGAGCAGCTGGCATCCGCACGCTTTTCCCACTCCGTGCCAATTGTTTCCGCATGGCTCCATCTTTCTGGGAGAGGTGGAGAGCTCTGGTCGCTGGCTGAGCTGGAGGTCACAGAGCTGCTCTGTCTGGAAGGTGTGGCTACGGGCGACGCTCTCAGCCTTTTGTAAAAGCTTCACAAAGCCAGGAGACATCAAGCAGCCTACAGCGGGATCTCACTAGGAGGGCGTGTGTGTGGTTTTGCGGGACAATACGGGGAACAAAGTCCCCCCCGACCTGCCATCCCCTAAAAGCAGATCAAAAGCACCTGGAATAGTGACAGATCCACTGTCCTGTTGGCACAGGTGCTGGCCGCAGTGCTCACATGACCTCCGATGTGGTGATGCGCTTGCGGAGTGACGTTTGCATAATAACCTGGTGTAACTGGGGCAGGCCTGTCCTCCCAGTAGCGCCCCCCCCCCCCCCTCCTTGGCGTGGCAGGTGACCTAACAAAGACATTGCCAGACCCAGGTGACACTTTTTTCTCTGTGCTTTCCATTGCCTTACTGATGCAATGGGTTAGCATACCCCCAGAAGGAGCCATTCGCTTGCAGTGATGCATTATGAGTAGATCAACAGAGACAAAGTCCAACTTCAACCCAAAGCTCAGCAGTAGGACCTTCTACCTTGTTGGCCAGTTTGTCACCATTAGCTTTTACGCGCATGTGGGGTGAACATTACAGCTAATGCTTTACCCCGAAGCAACTGAAGTCAGCACTGCTCTCTATGAAGGTTAAATCCAAATACGCAGGTGTCCAGCACTCTACTCTGCACTAAGAAGTCCCACAGGATCTGACCAACAGGGCCGCGCTGATGAGTACGCTTGGGGTCACCGGCTCGGGGGGCCTCGGTACCTCGCAGCTGGGACGTTCCAGGGCAGGGGAATGCAAACAGCATCCACTTCATTTGTAAAGCCAGATGAGCGTGGCCTGAGAGCCAGCCGCACGCACTCAGCAGGGCACATGCGAAGGGGCTGATCAGCCTTCCAGGGCCCCGACACGCTGCAATGCAGCAGGCCGCCGCAGATCACGAGGGGGGGGGCAGGCAGCACATTTTACATGACGGAATTTGCATGGAGGGGCTTCAGGTGGGCCGGTGGGGCACTGGGGCGCCAGGCCAGTCACGCCTCCCCCACCCGGCGCCGATTACTATAAACCATGCACTCTGCCATCGCCAAATATCAGCACACGAGTATCCGGGCGCACTAGGTGGTCCTCCATCCTGACGGCGATGCTGACGGGCTCTGCAGCGAGGCTGTGCTGCCATTTTGTCATTGCTGGCCCGTGACCAGGCTGAACGGGCCGGCAGATTGTCTGGACCTTCCAGAATCGGCACCCAGCCGCACTAAAAGGCTTCAGGGCCTCACGCTCTCTCTCACTCACTCTCATTCACTGACCGTGTGATAACTGGCACCCTGCCTGTTAACCTGACCTAATGGCATGTTAAATCACAGGGAGCATCCCAAGGTTAGCTACCGATCACTCTGTTGTCATGCTTCTGAAACCAGAGCTTCCGACAGGGGTGAGGTGGGTCCGCGTTCTCATCTCACCGTGAGATCTCAAAATCTTGTCCTGATCACTGATCTTCCCCTTAAAGCTCCCTGAGATAATGAAACCAAAAAATATATAACTGATTGCTTCCTGGCAGTTCACTGCTGAGGACCAGTCCATCCTATAGGCAACACAGAGGCCCGCCTAGGGCACCAAATTCTGTGCCGAGCCCCTTGGCTGGCTGCCAGGAGGGCTACGGGGTCCAGAGGTGGCAACGTGGATGTGGTCTTCGTGGAAATCGGCATTATCCGCAGGCAACCACCCAGCATCATTTAGATCTTGGAGCTTGTTGGTGGCAGGGGAATGCCTTTCTCTGGGGTTCACACAGGCACACCCCCCATCCCATTACACCATTGCACTGCTCCGCCAAGAGATGGCGCTGCTCCTGCTGTCGCAGGAGTTATTCTGAGCTACAGCTGGGGGGCAGGGCCTCTCTAAGTGTACCCTCATTTCCCCAACGCGTCACCCCCCCCCCCCCCCCAGGGGCAGCATTTTGGCTGATTGCTCCAGAAACTATTGCAGCATTCCAGCTTGTGGTGGATGTGCGGAATTGAGATGGATGTGAGCAGTTGGAGAGGAAGGCTTGGCTCGGGTCTCACCTTACGGAGCGCCCCAGGAGCCGTATGCGCCCCGCTCTCTGAAGCCTTTCCGGGGCTGGCTTTGGCCTCGCACAGGGTGATGGGGAGGGCTAAGTGCCGTCCCTATGAGCGGGGCATGCTATTGGTACACACTGCGCCGCACAGCTACTTCCTGCTATGAGCTGTGATTAGCCTGATGCCGTTGAGTCCTGTAAGGCAACGAACCAAGATCAAAGACCATCAAGCACGCAAAGCTCCAGAGCACAGGCATCTAGCAACACTATACAGTCGCAGTGTGTGGATCCAGGAAGTCTTGGACGCTGGGGAGCTGTGCTCAGCCGATATGTGCTGTGCTGAGCCGATATGTGCTGTGCTGAGACGATCTGTGCTGTGCCGTGCTGTGCTGATCTGTGTTCTGCCAAATTTATCTGTGCTGTGCTGATCTGTGTCCTGCCGAATTTATCTGTGCTGTGCTGAGACAATCTGCGCTGTGCTGTGCCAATCTGTGCCATGCTGTGCTGTGCTGATCTGTGATGTACCGATCTGTACTGTGCTAAGCCAAGGTGTAACAGGGCCAGTGCTTCCGCAACAGAACTGGCAGGAATCGGGTCTGAATAAACCTGACAGCCGCCACCAGACACACGCAGATCGTGGGGTGAAGCACAGTCTACCCAAATATTTAAAAGTCCCACAGAGACCGTAATTTGACAGGCCTGTGGGGGTTCAGCACGTCAAGTCTCCCCCCACCCCCTCAACATTCCCTTAAGTGTATTTCTTATTTCGTTGGTGGCCTTACGGTGGCATAGAGGAGGCCGAGGGCCCAAAGATGAAGTTGCTGGGGAGAGGCAGGGGGTCTGGGTGAGAGGTAGGTGGGGTGCAGGCACCTGGGTGAGTGGCTGCCTGGCACTAATCAGCTGGGACACTTACAGGTCATCACTCTGAAAGAAGCAGCAGCACTCTGGGGTTGCCAGGAAAGCCATAAAACAGCCGTTAAATGTCAGGGGGCAGCTGGGGCCCCTCGCAGGGAGAGCCGCTGTCATGTGACCCTCGGCGTCGAATGGAATGACAGCCCCGCACTGACTGACGCTGCAGGCAGCTGCTTTACCCGGGATTCCACATCCTCTGTTACCCACAACAGGCTCCATCGCCTAGTCAGGTCAGGGGGTACCTCCGCTCTGCCTGGGATTCTGTTTCAGCTCCTAACCCTTCACTGGGCCTCAGGACTATCACTCCTGTGCTACAGGTCGCAGTCTGGGGGGATTACATGCTCCCACCCCCCCCAGCAGTCTGTGGCAGTTGCAGTGCCGTGTTAGCGATGCCACATCCCGGGTTTGGCTCTGGGACTACAGGCAATGCCGATCCAACCTCTGGCTAGTCAGCTCGCGTGTCACATCATCTGGCGGAAGTAGCATTCGTAGCGTTTGGGCTGCGATATTTTTAGAGACCAGCTGCGGTGGAAGAATGTGGCAGCGTCTGGGCATCTCTGCCGGGCGAATTACCTGCCTACACTCACGCGGCACTGCCCCGCGGCAGACGGGCGCTGTTTACACTGCGATGGCACGCTGCCTGGAATCCCTCACAGTCTGTGTGTGATTAGCAAATATTTCACCATGTTTATAAGCAGAAACATTTTTTAATGCTTAATTTGATTATGAGGCCACCATGTAATAGATATTTACCAGCAGTCAGGTTATTAATATCACAGATGAGAGGGAGCAAAAATTAGTAAAAAATAATAATTACTTGATAAATCTATAGAAGCTAAAGAATCTTTGAAGCGGTAGCAGTTACTTTTGTGTCTCGTTAGGTGAAAAGAGAAAATTAAAGAACCATGAATGGGCATGTATGTCCCCACATGGAAGGTGTTCGCGCAGAAGGGGAGGGTGCTTAGGCTCACCCACTTACCCAGGCAGCAGTCTGCAGTGATAGGGGGGACTGGCCAAGCGGTGCACCCTGGACCTGGCATTGCTCTTGGCCGGGTTCTCCTGGCCTCTTCTGACCTGGACCAGTTTGCCCCCGTATGGCTGTTAGAGACTCAACTCCTCTTTCGATCTCCCTCCACGCTTTCCTAGCCATGTTCTGTATGACCTTTCTCGGGGCGTGGCCATGCTGCATATGACCTTACTCGGGGCGTGGCCATGCTGCATATGACCTTACTCGGGGCGTGGCCATGCTGCGTATGACCTTACTCGGGGCGTGGCCATGCTGCGTATGACCTTTCTTGGGGCGTGGCCATGCTGCGTATGACCTTTCTCGGGGCGTGGCCATGCTGCGTTTGACCTTTCTCGGGGCGTGGCCATGCTGCGTATGACCTTTCTCGGGGTGTGGCCATGCTGCGTATGACCTTTCTTGGGGCGTGGCCATGCTGCGTATAACCTTTCTCGGGGCGTGGCCATGCTGCGTATGAGCTTTCTCGGGGCGTGGCCATGCTGCGTATGACCTTTCTGGGTGTGGCGGTGCTGTGTATGACATTTCTGGGTTTGACCATGCTGTGTGACACAGGGCTGGGTGTGGCCTTCCTAGGTGTAGCCTTCTTGACTGACTTACACTCACCAGCAACTTTCTTTACTTTTCTCCATCTAGATGGGAAGAACGGGTGGAGGGACGTAGTCCTACAGAGAGCCCCCAGTTCCTGCTCAGCAGCTCCCCCACATCACCTGAGGAATATTAAGGTGTGTGCTTCTCCTGGTTTACCTGCCTGTTCTGTGGTTTAGGCTTAAACACTTTTTATGAGGGACCTGCTGTGTGTTCGATGCTCAGTGTTCATTTAGCCGTGAATTGGGGGGGCTGGGGAGAGTGGGGGGAGGGCGTGCTCCTGCCCCCTGGATCGGGGCCCCTGAGCCTGTTGTGTAAGTGTCCTCTCATCGTGGAAGCAGTATGAGGTTGAATGTCACCAAATCCATTAAACAGCAGAAGCTCTACATGTGTGTATGTGTGTGTTTGTGTGTATGTATGTATGTGTGTGTGTGTGTGTGTGTGTGTGGTGCCAGACCTGTCCCAGGTAAACAGAGCGTGGTGGGGGGGGGTTCTGTTGTCACGGTGATGCCAGGAGCCGAGCAGTCCTGCAGGGATCAGCTTACTCGTGAAAGCTTGCGCTCTCAGCCGCAGATGAATGGGGGGGGTGGAGCCACCTTAAACAATGTAACGAGCCATGCTGATCTGAGTCTATGGTGAGGCAGGATGTGGAACTCACGACCGGGCCGGAACCCCACACAGGCGGGACCGCTGACCAAGCCAGAAATTCACACCAGTTGGACTGCAGAGCAGGCTAGAATCCCACACCGGTGGGACCATTGACCGGGCCATAGCTTCACACCAATTGGACCACTGACCGGTTCAAAACTTCACACTGGTGGGGCTACTGACCAGGCCAGAATCTCACACCAGTTGGACCCAGAATAGAACTCCATGCTGGCGAAACAACTGACTGGGCCAGAATCCCACGCCAGTGGAAGTCATGTCATATATCTGCTAAAGTTCCGAAGACCTGATAGACTTTATTGAAGCCCATCAGCCCAAAGCAGCCAGTGGCTCCTGCCCTGTGCCGCCTTTTGATGTGAGCTAACCCTAACGCTAACCCTTAATCTGAACAAGCTTTCCTTGCTTATTAGTTAAACCCAAGTGAGTTTGTCGGATGTTTGTATTTTCTAGCTTTTATTTATTTCAAGATGGCGGTGCTGTTTGCGGATCTATTTCAAGCCGTGAAATTGTTCAAGAATGCCTGCTGCAGCCATGCAGGATGCTAGGGGGCCAGTTTGCAGGGGATGCTTACAGCTGTGTGCTGCTGTGTTACACAGTCAAGGCTGCACAGCACACTGAGAGTGCAGCGAGAGAATGGTCCTCCGTGGGACCCTGTGTGGCCATCGTATCACACCCAGTCAATGAGAAGTGAAAATCATCAAGTGTGAAGTGCGCTTGTGTGTGGGCCTCCCTGAGCCGCGTGCGTCTGCTCCCCAGGCCTCCCTGAGCCGCGTGCGTCTGCTCCCCAGGCCTCCCTGAGCCGCGTGCGTCTGCTCCCCAGGCCTCCCTGAGC
>JABFDZ020000047.1:1475286-1488829 GCA_019775955.2 Pollimyrus isidori | reverse complement strand
CACCCGTCCCCGTCCGCTGTTCCTCCTTCACACATCTGCCACATAATACCCCACCCCAACCCCCCCCCCCCCCCCGAACCGAACCATGCGGTGCCCATTTGACCTGCACTGCTCACACCGCTCAGGATTGGTGTCGCCGAGGTTTCATCTACACCAACTTTGCATTTTGTCCTCCCTCTGTGAGTTTATGTTGCGCAGACGGCGATTTGCGTGGCTTACGACATCGCCGACTGATGGCTGAAATCCGCCCATCTGCTGACATTCGTTCCCCCTCTGCCACTGGTTCACTGTTGGGTCTCCATGAAATGAACGTTTTGTTTTGCATTTTTTGTGCTTCTGATCTGTACCCATGGAGGGGGCTCATTAGCTGCCTGTTTTTGTCTGGCGTTCATTAAGATAACAGCTGCACATCGGGTCTGTCCCCCCTCTGGATGCAGTTTGGTACAGGTCCTCCTCCCTGCATGTTAGTGGTCAAAAGCGTATCCTGAGCCCCATCTAATGTTTCCAATATCATGTGTTTACCGACCGAAGGCTTCTGAGACAATTAGGTGGCTGATGATCAGCTTGTGGTACACAGACCATTGCCTTATACTGTATAGAGCTGAGTAGAGAGTGGATGGGTCACATGACCTGACTGTGACATAAGCCAGTGAGAAGCCATACGGAGAACAGGCGCCTCGCCTTTATACCAGCACAGCACACGTTGCACTCACATTCACACAAAATGCGTCCCTAGTGATCAGTTGTGTGCTGAAGAAATATGGGGACCCAGGAATACTAAAACAGAAGAGCTATTTCCCATAAGATCTGCTTTACCGTCGGCACTCCCAGATGCTACGCTGCCTGCACATGCTTTACTCAACATGTTGGAAAAAACAATATTAATTTTTGCACAGAAAAAAGAAATGTGTTACCCTTGAGGACCTTTGTGGAGTAAAGCATAGCCATCTTAATGTGTGCCTGTAATGTGTGGAGTGAAGCACGGCCGTCTTTCTGTGTACCTGTAGAGTGTGGATTGAAGCATGGCCATATGACTATGTGCCTATAATGTGTGGAGTGAAGCACGGCCGTCTTACTGTGTACCTGTAGAGTGTGGATTGAAGCACGGCCATCTTACTGTGTACCTGTACAGTGTGGATTGAAGCACAGCCATCTTACTGTGTGCCTGTAATGTGTGGAGTGAAGCACGGGCGTCTTTCCCTGTACCTGTAGAGTGTGGATTGAAGCACAGCCATCTTACCGTGTGCCTGTAATGTGTGGAGTGATGCACGGCCGTCTTACTGTATGTCTGTAGAGTGTGGATTGAAGCATGGCCATCTTACCATGTGCCTGTAATGTGTGGAGTGAAGCACGGTCATCTTATTGTGTGCATATAATGTGTTGAGTGAAGCACGGCCGTCTAACTCTATGCCTGAAATGTGTGGAGTGAAGCATGGCTGTCTAGCTCTATGCCTGAAATGTGTGGAGTGAAGCATGGCCGTCTAGCTCTATGCCTGAAATGTGTGGAGTGAAGCACAGCTGTCTTACTGTGTGCCTGTAACGTGAAATGAAACTTGGCCATTTTTCTGTGTGCTGGTAACGTGGAGTTAAGCACAACCGTCTTACTGTGTTCCTGTAACAAGGTAAAACTGAATCAGGACCCAGCATGGCAGTTGGCATGTTTCTCAAAGCTCATTAGCTGCCTGTCTTCACTTGGCGCTAATGAGACCCGTAGTTCTGCCAGTGAAATGAAAAGGTCTGGTCTAGAGTAGAGGACTGTGTGTGCGCGCGTACGTGCGTGTGTGTGTGTGTGTGTGTGTGTGCGTGCGTGCATACACATGCCTCTGTCTTCAAATATACAGCTATAAATTTGTGAGACCAGTGAAGAGAAGAATTCCTACAGCATCTCAATAATTTCAAAATGTGTGTGATGGAGCATGTGGTGACCTCTTATTTGTTGAGGGACGTGAGGGACCCAGATGTGAATTAGCAAACTTCAGAAGATCCTCAGCATCACGGAATATCCAGTTTCAGCTTTGTATGCTTTCATTTTCATCTCATTTTGGTGGAAATGTGGATCAGACAAACCTCAAAATTAATTCTTTCCACAAGGTATGTAAAAGGCTGCAATTGTATCCCCTGAGAGCAGAATAATTTGGTTTGACTACTCATTTTAAAAGTGATGGTATCGAAAGGCCTGGGTTAGAATTTCAACTCTTTAATGCAGAAATCTAAGCAGCATGAAGGCAGAGGCTGCTTTTCTTCACATTACCTATGAATAAGTTCATGGCAGGAATTCACAATTCACCATGCCTAAGGAACAAATTGATCGGGCTGTGGTGAGGTGCTGCACGCCGTGTTTAATGTGTCTCATCTGACAGGTGAGCACGAACAGTGAGAGTACCGAGCAAGAATGCTGCCAATCAGCAGCCACTTGTTTGCTCGTTTTGCCCAAATTATTTAAAGTGATAAACTTCTGCTTGAGCTTTAAAAATACCGAATTCCCCTTTTTCAGCCTCTCCAAACGGCTCTGCACAGCCCTGCCAGGAGCAATTCAATGAACGAGCAAAACGATCGCTGCAGCTGGGCTTCACCAGGGAAAATAACGTGGCGGGAAGAAATGCCCCTCAGCCCTTTCATTTAGAGAAACCTGCGTCAATACGTGGGGTTTTGGGCAGCTCAGTGCAGCAGGAACACGATCTGCTTCCAGACAAATGGTATCGCAGCGAGTGCCGCTGGTGGCACTCTGGGGAAATAAACACACCCGTTAGCGGCTTGCACGACTTTCACCAAGCAGAGGTGGAAGACAAGGGGGTAGCAGAGGACAAGGTAGACCACAGCGCCCCCCAGAGATGGGAGGTAAGAACACCTAATGGCGTAATGATGCCAGATGATGGAGAGAAGCAGCTAAGAGCAGGTACCACGAGCTACTTTTGCATCTGTCCGTTATTCACAACCTGTGTGCTCAGGTCTGTGGCTGTTTAGCTCTCATTTCCCCAACTCAGATCCGGCAGAGCCCAGACACCCTGTCATGTGACTGTCAGTGGACCAATGACAGCTTCTGTGCTGAAGTGAGCACGGTGGAGAAACAACTGTCCTCCTGGCAAAGGAGCTGGACGTAGGACCAAACCCAAAAGCCAAACAGCAGCCAAATGGTGAAGGAATGGTTCCTGTGATCTAAGGGGAGGAGGAAGGCTTAGTGAAAGTGTCCGTATTGTGCTTTAATTACGGTGAGCCCCCCCTCACCTCAGGGCAGCATTAGCGGGTGATTCCGTCACCTTAATGACATGCCAGCTCTTTCATGAGGGACCTATTAAACACTGAAGCACCAATAGGCTTGTCCTCACACACCAGTTATGCTGATCTCCCTGACACGGGCTATTGGGGTGAGCGTCTGCATATAATTGGCATATTTTACTGCGACACATACTGGAGACAGATATTCCTTTTCCCCGCACGTCCTTCCTGAGGCAGCTTTCAGTGCCACACACCCCATCTCTACCGGCACCCTGAGCAGAGACCCCACTGGCTGCTGGGCTGGAAGTGGTTCTAACAAACCCCTCTGCTGTCAGATTCTCCCTGGTTGCTGTTCTTGAAGAAAGACCTGTTTTTTTATTAATGTTTTTCCTTTTTGAACTCTTCTTTGAACAAAGAAAATTCATTACACCTCAGTTGTACACTTCTGTGATTCTTGTTATCTTAGTGTGAGTAATTCTTTCTTCATAGTTGGTAGAACAAAGAGACTTTGTCAGAGGGAGCGCTGCGTTTGCTCATGACACCACGAAGCTGCCTGATATGGCTTCATTAGAGTAAATGGTGATAGCATATCGGCGCCGATGCATGCCGCCTCATCCCCCCCAACCCGTCTTACATCTTGTGCGACGTCACTGCTCACCGTTTAGTGCATCTTCACACTTGATGTAACCGTGGACTCTGGCCTTAGCTGTGGTGAAACAGAAGGGAATCCACTAGCCTGGGATGTGATTCCATTTTCCATGGCGATTGATTGGCTGCCCTGTGTCAATGAAAGCCAGCTGGCTGCGATTCCATTGGATGTCGTGTGCCGAAGGAGCGCAGTGCTGACTGGCGGCTCTGCAGCCCGTCTCGCCGTCCTCAGGCCCGGGGGATCCTTTCAGCTCAGTTCTTCAGTCTTTTTGAAAGCGGCATTCTGTGTTATTGGTGACATCATTCATTCATACCAGATCCAGCCACTGCCTTAAACAGCCTTAATGCTTGTTAACCACACAACCAAAATTCCAGAAGTGAAACTCCACAAAGAGAAAACTCTTATTCTACGGCAGAGTAATAAGGTCACATAAAATTTTAAGTGCTGATATTTCCCAGTGGGTGTATGCATGGAGTTATGAGTGAACATTATTCTTAAATAAAATTTATTACCTGTCTCTGGTCAGATTCCTTTATTTTTATTAAACTTCCTCAGCATACATGTAAAATGATATTTCAACTGCAGAACTAAAGAGTGTTAATTTGTATGGTGGTCATTTTATGCTGTTGTTAAATTACCTAAGTGTGGGCTGATTCTGCTTAAAAGATGGAAATTTGAAGGACAATCAGTCCCCATTGATGCATGAAAGTCCAGCTGCATCCTCAGCACGGTCATGGTCACTTTGAAACTGGTCATGTAGAGAAGTCAGACATACCTCCTGTGACCAGCACCTATTGTGGTTAAGTCTGGACAGGCCTGATAATCTCCTGCAGATCCATATTCTTGTGAATAATCACCAATCATCTGCTTATGGCCATCCTTACTGTACCTTTTCCCTTGTTTAAATAGGGCGGTTTCTCAGAACCTTCATGCGCTTATCTTGAATAATAAAGAGCTAACAGCTCTGTCAGCCCTGTAATTATTTTTCCCAGGTTTGTTTAGTATTATTGCATCAGTGTCACCTTTTGTCATTGTTGGTCTCTGGGACGCCGTCAGACAGACCTGTGGTTAACCTGCCGGCCGTGGTCGTCTCTCACTACCGTCAGACGATTCTTTCCGTCACATTCACTTTCGCCAATGTTTCATCCACTGTTGGCTCATATTGCGAGGCGCCTTGCAGAACAATGACTCACACGGCTGAGGTTTGAATTCCCAGGGGTGATATTTCCCTCGGTCCGTTAATTGGCGGAACTTTGATAATTACAGTTTAAATGTGACGCAGTGGGTGAGTCATGCTGGTATCTGAGGATTTCCTTTGGCTAGAAAGAGCAGCTGGATGTCAGGGATGACTCTCCCGCAACCTGCACTTGAAACCCACAGAGCAGCTGGAGGTATGAGGGCAACCATAAAACCAGCAGATATCCTGGATACAGTGAAGACCTTGTAGAAGCACCCAGACAGAAGATTTATACATCATGCAGATCTAGCTGGGTCCCAGGCTGAGCTGGATGCACGCCTAATTAAACGGTTTGTTTAGTTCCATGCATATAATGTGCATTCGGGTCAGCGGGAACTAGTGGGCCAGTTGCAAGTTCAACGGGGGGTTGTATGTGACCTTTATCCCCTGAGGTAACTTAAAGCACCGCTAACCCGTGGCAAGTCCTTTGATAAGAGCAATGGACGACACTGTGCCTCGGGCCCCCAGACCATGTGCCTTCAACCATGACCTGCTTTGACCCAATGGGATGGCATCAAAGCTGAATTTATCCTGGTAAATAACAATAAGGCCTGAAAATAAGGGAATAAGAGAATGGGACATAGCCTTAGAAAAGAATGAAAAGTCCATCACTGACATCCAAGCTTCTCCTACACAGTGACAGGGGTTACTGGGGCGAAAACACTGACAGGCGCTGTCTGAAATCGCAGCCATTCAATTAACTTGTTAATGAGATAATTTGGCCAGGCACTCAAATGAAGTGCACTCACATTCTCTGGATGGCCAGTGGGGATTACGATTAAACATTTCATGGGTTTTCTAGAATTTTACAGGGGGGAAAAAGAACCAGAAGCAATTTAGCACAGTGTGTCTAATGTAACATCTGCAGACTCTGTGTGTAATTATGGAAATATTTTTGCTTAACTAAATGAAGTCAAATTGCAGCATATTAAACTACAAGCAGTACCAGCTGAGATCACTGTTTAAGTGGAGCTTCTGGCCGTGGGGTCCTTACATTTTTTTAAATCCTCCATGTGGAAAGAGAACATTGCCGACCTGTAATATAATCTACCCTCCTGCTGGTTTATACACATGCAGCTTATAGGAGCTGGGCGAGCCTGTGAACACTCTGGCACTCAGAGGTTGCAGGTATCAGCCAGGCAAAGGTTAGAGCCCCCCTTGCGAATCACACCCCCTCTGTCCCAAACTGTAATCAAACCAGCCATTTGTGGGCTGCTAGTCAGCTTCCTAATGAGACCCTGAATCATTTGCTTACTACTGTTAAAAGAGAAGGTAAAGTAACTACCGACGCATTGAATTAGTAGCAACTCTGAACTATTTCACTTGTATGTCATATAAATTCACATAGAATCAAGGCTATTTTAAAAACAATGTTGAAGGTAGTTTGGTATCATTTCTCAGAGTATCGTTTTAAATAACCCTATTTAAAACCCTGGTATATGTGAAGCGTTCATTCAATGCCAGCATCAACCTTTAAAACTTAAAGACTAAACTCATATATTCATCTCTACTGCTATGACATGGAGGTCATTTTAAATTATAAAAAAGCATGTAATAGATATGAAGTACTGCTTAATTTTTTCCTATAGAAAGAAAATAGATCGCACCCTTTAAATCCTGACACTGATTAAACTAAAATCATTTGCAATCTTATATAAAACCTAAACCAGCACCCAGCAAATTTCTCAGAAAGAAACTAATTTACATGCAACGAATGTAGCAGCGCGTAATAAAAAATATTTCTGCAGTAATTTCCTGCGATGGATTGTATTGGATGGTTCGGTGGGTCATTCGACCGCGAAAAGGCATCAGTAACTCAGACATTTGAACTCGCGTTGCCAAATCGGAAACAAATCATTGCTTTTAAGATCCAATAGTCTGTTACTTTTAATTTCCACAACCGTTACGGTCGACGAACATTACGTGGATTACACTGTAATTCTAGCTAGGGAGGGAGCAGTGTATGCTCTTTCCGGATCTTCTGCGTTTCTTCCGGGTTTTAGGTTTTTCCTTCAGCAGTCCAAAGTTACGCACTTAAGTGTATCTCTAAATTAACGTAAAGTATAGTTGTGTCTGTTTGTGCACTACGACGTGAAGGCGTATATACCGTCCAGGGTGAACTCCATCTTCCCCGTTACCCTGAACAGCATATGTGGTTGGAAGATCAGTGACGGGTGGATAATTTTTGTCTTGGATTCTTAAATGGAAAAAAGTTCTACGCGGTTTAATAAGCAATAAAACTGTCCGCCAGATTACAACCAGAGAAAACGCATGGCGTGACACATTAAGACATTCATACAATGCGTACAGCAACCACCCAAAACTGGATCCAGTTTCCATGGCCCACGTGTAAATACTGCTGCCTGCGAAAACACTCCGCCCCCCCACTGGGACTTTGGGGGAGGAGCTACATTCACGGAAGTGACGCAACGTAACACGTATTGGCTATCGTTTTAAATGCCCTAAAACAGATTGGTTTAGAACCTGCCTTTGTAACCATTGGCTGGAAGCTATTCGCCGGCATATTTGAACGCTGCCTTTCAGATTTTCTAGGCGACTGTGTGTTGAAATTGAAAAGGTAAGCTGATGAGGACGATTAAACATTCGCCTCTGGAATGGACTAGATGCCTTTCAAGTCCAATGGTCTTTTGGAGAGACATACAGAACGTATTATGCATAAAGCAGTAATTTTATTAATCTCAGATCCCGTTATTGAAATAGCCTGCCTGTGATCTCTTTTTCATTCAGAACGCCGGTCTCAGCATGCTGTCCGAAGAGGATAGTGCAGAGCTGCAGTGCACTGTAGCAGTGGAACGCTTAAATGCGTCGGGTCAGGCCCTTAAACGCCAGCTACTGCGGCGCGCACACGTCACCCTGGGCCGCAATGAGTTTCAGGAGATCGTCCTGCGCGTCCACGACGGCAAGGTGCCGCAGACCTTCACGCTCCGTGAGATACAGCTATTTACGCGCTTCGCCCGGGACGGCAAGAGTACCATCAGGGTAGTCCCTGAGAACACCCAGGTGCTAATCTCCGACTGCCCCCCGGACCGCCTGCGTGTGTTTCTCAAGACCTTGAGCATCAAGCACCAAGCTTGGCAAGGCAAGACGCCAATAGGAGACCGTGCCAAGCTGCTGTCTGGACTCCCACGCAGCTTTGAGACCATCAGCCCCCTACAGCAAAAGGACATACAGCAAGCAAACGAGCTCCGAGGCAAAGTAAATGCACCGCCGCCTCCCAGAGGACCAGCCGAGAGGCATGGAAACAGGAGCACAGGGCGGCAGGTGAAGAGAGACAGCCCGGATTACACCCAGTGCAGTCCGGTTAGTGTGCCACCAGCTCGCTGTGAATGCAGTGGCATTATTCCTTTAATGTTTAGGAGGTTGAAATTATGTATGCATACATGCATGCGTTTATTTATTTGAATATAGGTTAAACCACTTCACCCATCCAAAAAGCCCACCCTCCATCTTCCCATTGGGAGGAAATTGTCAAAAGAGCAATCGCAGGTCCTCAGCGCTGTTTTGAGTGGGAAAAACGTCTTTTTCACCGGCAGTGCTGGTAATGGAGTCCGCCTTAACCCCGAAGCTCCATTCTGCCTTTCCAAGCGGTTCAGAAGCTTGAGTCCTGTTGTTCAAACTGACATGACCTCTCTTCTCAGGCACAGGCAAGTCCTTCCTGCTTAAGAGGATTGTGGGATCCCTGCCACCCAAAAGCACCTATGCCACAGCAAGCACGGGTGTTGCTGCCTGCCATATTGGTGGCACCACCCTGCACAACTTTGCCGGTAAGTGGGGCATTTGCGGTAGGGTGGTCTGAGCCCCACATCACTGACCTCCCACAAAGTGGAAAAGCCTGGAAACTGGCCTGTCAGTTCTGAGATATGTGCTTAGGACTTGAAATCATGTTTTTCATGAAGCTTGGTTTTATTTAGGGTTAATTATAGCCGTCCTCACGCTGGGCATTCTGGGTAGTGTGCTAAGTGCTTCGCTGGAATGTGTAGTCTGCCAGATTTTACCCTCAGTTTTAATGTATATTTTAATGTGGATCAGTGGCGTCTCATCAGTTAATCTCCATCCATTTCTTATGACTCTAAATGGCGCTGCAGGTGCATTAACCGGAAACCAGGACTGCTGATTGCTTTAGGAAGTTTTATCGATGGATGGAGATGAAAAAATATCCTGGTTGTAAACTGCTGGAGCACAGGGGGGTGCTGGGGTGTTAATAAAAGCAGGAGTCTCTGTTTAAATGGATGGTTTCTGTTGCCTCCCACCTTTGTGTTTATTCACCCAGGCATTGGGTGCGGCTCCGCCCCGCTGGAGCGATGTTTGGAGCTGGCCCGGCGCCCCGGTGTCCTGCAGCAGTGGACCAGCTGCCGACACCTCATCATCGACGAGATCTCCATGGTGGAGGCCCAGTTCTTTGATAAACTTGAGGCCATCGCTAGGTATAGCGTCCACAGCTCCCTGCCCCTTAGTGATGGCTGGATGACATGATGGTGCATTTTTTTTGCGCATGCTTGCAGTTTGGCAGTTGTAAGGTTAACAGGAAATTACCAGAATTTTTCGATTCCCATATATTTCTCTTTCTGACTTGGAATATTTCCAAAATTCCCCATGTTAACCTCCCGCAGAACGGAAAATTTTTGGAAAATTCACAAGAAATGACTGCCCCTTTGCATCCTTAGTCGCATGCCTCTGTTTGTGCTGCAGGGCCGTTCGAAGGTCCATGCAGCCGTTCGGGGGTATTCAGCTGGTGGTGTGTGGAGACTTCCTTCAGCTTCCCCCGGTGACCAAGGGCTCGGGCAAACCCAACTTCTGCTTCCATGTATGTGTGCCGGGAAGTGACTCTGCAGGAGCGGCCCGCAGCCCTGGCGCTCTCTGAGTGCGGCACTGTCCTCTTCTCCATCAGGCCCGCAGCTGGAGGAAGTGTATACACCTGAACATGGAGCTGACAGACGTCCGTAGGCAGACTGACAAGCGATTCATCTCTATCCTGCAGGCGGTGAGGTTGGGCAGGTAGGGTCAGTCTGTGGTTATCGCTTTGGATTACAGAATCGTCTAGATTACTCCTCACTAGGGGTGGGCGCGATGACCTAAAATTATATTTTTCACTTTTTGAATAGTGAGAGTATTATCATGGTATTACTATTTTCCTAATTTATGTAAATTTAAAAATGTTTTGATAAGTACAATAATCATTTTCAGTTGGGAGACATGAGTATCAGCTGCATTTTGCTACATGCCTGCTTGAAGATCTTGATGTTTTTTGTGTTGCAACAAAACCTAAATGAGCAGTTGTGCTGAAAGAAGGCGACTTGTGGTCACTTAGTAGCTGTGAGCCACACTGTATCAGGGAATTCAAAAACACGCATATGAAAGCGTCCAGGCTCGCAAGTGCTGAAACGTACGCCGCAGACCTCCTGGTAACATGGTAATGGCGGCTCCTTAACGCCCGCAAAAGCGAGAGTGCAGAAAGGGCCTCAAGTTGATCTGTATCTCTGGAGAAGGAGAGCGGGTGTTAGGGAGCCGCTGCCAACATGCGGGAGACTCCCGGATCTTCCAGGAGGGCTGGGGATGTCTGTACACTCCCATGTTTGCTCCGTGTCGGATGATTTAAAACCAGGCCAATTCCAAATAACGGAGGTGCCCCCCTTTTTTGGAACGAGTCTCTCCTGTCGATGCCTCTGCTGGTTCCCACGATCCACTTGTCTTTTTAATGCCTCTTTCTCAGCCTTTCTTACCTTCACCAGCTTTACCGATCTTAAGTGGCATGACGTCACCACGCGTTAATTGAGCAGCTGTGCATTTTACCTCTCGCCTTGCGTGAAGGCAGCAGCGCTTATGTGCTGATTTAGTGAATGTTTTACATTTTCTATGGTATACTTGTAACCTGGTTGTTTTAATGTGTATAATTACTTAGTCTATTTAGAATTTAATTCATGACACAGCATCAGAGTGTGTTTAGTTGAAAATAAGGTTGCAGATAATATATAAGGACAAGTATTCAGACTTCAACTGAAGCTTTAGCCTTCCCTAAGTGTGTAGTGTGTAGTGTGGACACTGGCTTCAGGATTCTCCTTTCTTTTCCCCCCACCCCCCAATGCCGACAGGGTAACAGAGGAAGTCACTGCAGCACTAATGAAGAGTGCCTATCACAGCATTGAGAGGGATGGTATCCTAGCAACAAGGCTGTGCACACACAAAGATGATGTGGAGCTAACCAATGAGAATAAGCTGCAGCAGCTTCCAGGTGTGTGTGTGTGTGTGTGTGTGTGTGTGTGTGTGTGTGTGTGTGTGTGTGTGTGTGTCCTGTGGAAGCACACTAGAGTCTCGTCTCAGCTCACATACTGCCCCCCCCCCCCCAGTTTTAATGGTGATTGAAAGTCTGAACACCCTGAATTTTCTACTCCAATCCATTGTCAGTGTTTTTCTTTCCTGTCACATGCTGGGCTGTTTCTGCAGATTTCACTTTTAAACTGCTGCTCCACGGACTATTTGATTTGTGTGAAACGTGTTGGTGGGGGGTTGGTCACCCGCTCACAGCTCCCCTCCTGCCCCCAGGGCCGGTGCACATTTTCCAGGCAGTGGACAGCGACCCCCAGCTCGTCCAGACCATTGACTCCCAGAGTCCCGTGGGGCAGATGTTGCAGCTCAAAGTGGGAGCCCAGGTGAAATTCAACCCACCCACCAGAGCATTACTGTTATTGTTAAACTAAATGATTCCTTCACTTACGCCCACATACCTGTTGCTAAGGTGATGCTGACTAAGAATCTAGACGTGCAGAGAGGCCTGGTCAACGGGGCCAGGGGTGTCATCGTCTCCTTCCAGCCGGGAAGTAATGGTATGCCCGTGTTCAGGTGGAGTGGGTGCTTAAGGTCTTATTCAATTTAATGAGCCCCCGGGCAGTAACACATTTCCATTTAAAACTCACTCTTTCTCTTTTGAAATATTTTGTTTGTTTCAGTTGTGATGGCTGTCATCTCTTGATTAATTTGCTATTCCAGCTGAATCCAAACACTGTTTTTAAATTATTAGTTCCATAAAATAACATTCCCTGTTAAATTTCCCTTTAAGGCTGAGTTCTGCAGGAAAAAGCGCTTTTAGTTACAGTTGTTAACCCAGTATGAGGCAGCATTTCCCTTGACATGATGGTGACCACGCCCCCTGTCCCCCCACCAGGCCTGCCTGTTGTCCGCTTCCTGTGTGGTGTGACTGAGGCCATGAAGCCGGAGCGCTGGGTCTTCAAGACAACTGGTGGCCTGTACCTGAGTCGCCAGCAGCTGCCACTCAAACTAGCCTGGGCTATCTCTATCCACAAGAGCCAGGTGAGCCCCCTGCCCCGCTATCTGCTGTATTCCTGGGTTTTAGCCACCAGGGGGTGCCTTTTGGAGCATTTTGAGTTAGGGTGTGATTTAGAGGCATGTCAGAAGCCAGACCAACCCACGGATGCAAAGGCATGATTACACACACAGGTTCCAAAAAAAAACAGTTCCTTATCTGTTTGTAGTAGTATGACTGTCATCAGCTTTGACATCTCTTTCCCTTTGTATGTGCCCGTGCCCTCTTGCAGGGCATGACCCTGGACTGTGTGGAGATCTCCCTGGCACGGGTGTTTGAGAGTGGCCAGGCCTACGTGGCGCTGTCCCGTGCCAGCAGCCTGCTGGGTCTCCGTGTGATGGACTTTGATCCGCGGGTGGTGCGGGCCGATCCCGGCGTCCTGCTGTTCTACCGCCGCCTGAGGAAGGAGCAGCTGCTACAGCAGGTAGGTGGCAGTGACCCCTCCCTCTCTGCCCACCCAAGCTTACGGCATCCTGCCCTCCTTCTAGAGTGATTCTCGCTCGTTGTCCAATTCTTATTTTTTATTTACTTTTTATCACAAGGCTATAAAGCTTTATATTCTGTTTCTTTTTGCAAAAATGCATGGTACGTCTGTAACATTGTAACAGCCGAGGGTCAGAGGCGGCGGCTCCCACGAAAGTCTTGTACTGGGGTCCATTATAAGACGCTGACACCACAGGTGAGAGCATATCTGCTTGCTTCTATGTTCAAGGGCACCATGGACGAGTTTGTAGAGAGAAACAACAAAGAGAACCAGCTGGTGTGAAGGCCCGGCCCGGCTCGCTCAGGTGCCCTGTGCTCTCTGCCAGCTTCAGACTGGAGTCTTGTCTAGCATCCACACAGATGGTCTCTGTTACCTTGCTGCTAAGTGATTTGAATTCCCCATTCAGTAGTCTCCAAAACGGTTAAATTAATGTAATTTATTTTTAAATAAAATGTTTTTAATTTTATTTTGTTGAATCTGTATGTGTATCTTATCAGGCGCGGAGGCAGGGGGTGGCCGGGGGGGGCCGTGGCTGCCCCCCGCCGCACCCCGGCCCCCCAATTGGCCCCCCCGGGTCTGACCACAGCCAACCCAGCAACCACCCCCGCGACGCGGGGT
>JABFDZ020000047.1:1431332-1447509 GCA_019775955.2 Pollimyrus isidori | reverse complement strand
TGTGTGTGTGTGTGTGTGTGTGAGAGAGAGAGAGAGAGAGAGAGAGAGAGAGAGAGAGAGAGAGAGAGAGAGAGAGATTGAGTGAGTAAGTGTGAGAGAGTGTGTGGGAGTGTGTGTTCATGCGCGCAGCCCAGAAGCGCGCGAATCACTCCAACCACATACCACATACAGGCAACGTTAAAAGGAAAGAGACATGTGTAACAATTCACTACTTTCACAGGGATATTTAGTTTAAGAAGTCTGAAGAGATGATCAAATAATATTGACAAGGGGAACTAAGACGAGATCATATTGATATTTAACACAAAGGGGCACATTATGAATGTAATGTGTCCGCCATTGTTGTCCATTTATCCATCCATACTTGCTCTGGGCGCTGTCTGTATGCCCCAGGGTGCAGCCAGCCGTGCTGTTCGATTATTAAAGCGTCATTATGTAAATTGGCATGGATTTACAGTGCAAGTCTTTGATCTGGCTAAATTAGGAAAAATGTTATTGTTAAGGGGCCCCGTGGCCGCGGGCGACTCGGCGGCATATCTGCTGTTAGCGTATTTGTATTCTGAAGTGTCAATGGCAGCCAGGCAAGCGCGTGATTAGTGATTTCCAAGGGAAAGGGGCAAATGTCACCCTCATCGCTATCAAATTAAATGCTTGTCGTCTTTATTGATACAATTAGTTACAGTCCATCATTTTATAAAACTAATGTAGTACGTTTCCTAATCCAGTGCTCTCTGTCGTTACATAACAAATAATTTAACAATTAATAATATTTCAGTGTTTACGATAATAATTTGATTGTACCGTGGCTACCGTCTCTCCTTTAATAGCTGGAAGCAATACTTAGAAAGTGGGTTACGTGTCATCTCGCCAACACGCTGAACAGGGACAATGTGACAAACTTATGTCACCACGAACCTGTGACAATTTTTCTACAAGAAATTATTTGTACAATGTTGAGATTTTTACGATAATTTGCAATTTATTAAAAATGCAATTTTCCACAAATGCCTTAATGAAGGTCAATTGAATACCAAGAAAAAGTAGTTTTAGAACCGATTAATAACTGTATCACTTATACCATCTGTTGTCTTGATTTATGTGCTGCAATAAAAGCATTTCGGAAAAGTAATAATAATATTTGTGCTGTTTCCCCAGCTATAATACATAAGTAGCAATATGTGGAATATAATCTTCATTTGCTCGCTGTTTATTTAAGGTGTCCGAAGTAGGTCTTCGGGATTTTTAAAATAAAAATATACATAATATGTCGGTAAATACCAATAATTCGGCCGAATAAAAAAATCCAGTACCTTAACACAAATATAATGTATACAGTGTATTTTAGTAACTTTTCTGTCATGCAAATTAATAAAATAATCATACTTTATAAGACATTTTAAATAAACATTAGGGTAATAGTTTTATTGATTTTTTTATAAGACAAGATTTTTTTGGGTGAACTCGAAATTAATAACCATTAAGAAAGCAACCTTTTTTCTAAATACTTGCTATAGAATTTATCCGTGAGAGGAATTCTTGCAAACCTTTATATCAGCATATTTTATAAAACTTTATTAATTGAAATCTTATTTTTACCTTTGCTTAGACTATCTACTAGGGGAAGTAATCCAAGAAGTTCTTACCTGCTGAAACTCTCTTTTCTCACCGCTCTCACTTCTGTGCTGTTTGTATCCTTTTCTTATGACGAACGTCGCTCTGGTGATAAACCAGTGGGATTATTTTCCTGAATTATTCCTGAATGTTCATTTGCTTTTACACGCTGGCAAGTCCATCCAGAGCAGCAGTCTCTCAAGCTTTGCACTCTGATGCTGTGCGTTTCTCTATCCGGTGGTTTTGCGCGTCGCAGAGGACAGGAAACTGCCATCTATCGGCCTTGGGATTGAGGAAGGATTTTAAAGAGCGCTTCGTGAGGTCATGCTAGCCTTCGAGTGGTCCTTTGCTCTGTCAATCAAACGAGGGGGGACATTTTCCTCTCTTAGACGTCTACTCCATACCTCTGCTTAAGTTCTTAAATCATCCGTTTGTAAATACTGATCTCAGCGACATCCCTGAAGATGCTACTAATACAAATTTACATTTACGAACGAAATTAAGTCACCTGCAGCGTACACGCGCGTTAAGCATCACTTAGAGAATTCTGTGCAATTCATGGGCGTCGCAACTGCACTATTTCAAGTCTTCGTTAGACTTTCAGTTTACCAGGGATGTATACTTGCAAAATGTATGCATTTGCACGTTTCCATGCTGTAAATCATTTAACTCATTGATTTAAAATGTAAATCTTAAATTTTGCATAAATTTACAACAAAATAATCAGAATATGTAATTATGATATTAAGAAAACTTATTTTAATCGAAAGAATAATATTATTTTAAAATATTGTGTAATCGTGGAATAACTTCAGGTATTTTCTGTTTAAAATATTACGTACCATGTACAAGTAACATCGGTTTCTGTTATGTTATTATATAAATACATAAATTGGATGCATAATTCAATCCAAGCCTCACGTTCCAAGTGATCTGTTTGGGACGGGATTACATGGTTCCCCTAAAGTCTTAAACTCAGGAACAAGCATTTCTAATCTAACCAACTTTTTCGGCCAACACTTAACGGCGTCACAACTTTTTTTGCGGGTACCCGTGCTTTATATGATAAAATACGGCGGACGTCAATCTAATAGATTTGTTCTGGGCGATGCGATACCGTTTGTCTTTTATTTGGTTGCGTTCTTCACGAAGAGGTAAATGTAAAATACATAATTTTGTAATCAAATCTTATTTAGATATTTGCGGAGTTATTTGGTTACATTTGTCATTGTTAAATTCAGGTATATAATGTGTATATACATATATTGCTATTTGGTAGTTACATGGTTCCAGGTCTTTAGTGTATAGTGAGCTGAATAACTCATGCGTGCGTTTTATTTGCTTTTCGGCTTTGTCATGCCATCGCAGGAGAAAGCGCGGTGGAAGGCCTTTAGAGAGATCGTTAATAGATGCCAGGGTAGTGCCTTTAGAATCTCTCCCGGCCCTGAAGGATTTAGGATAGGATTGGGGAGACAAGACGCCATTTCAGCCTCCAAAAACCCCTGTCTTAAAATGACTGCTGGTAAGAGGATTAAAACAATAATACCGTTCTTTTCTTGAAGGGTTTTTCAGAAAAGATTTCTTCTCCCGAAGCAAAACCGTTTAGGTTGGAATTAAGGGCAGCGAAAAGTAGCCTTTTAATGTAAAGCTTGCATATTTTGTTGAAATTCTTCTAGAAGAGAGGCAGGGTGAAAATCTTAAACTGAATTATATCTTTGGTCGCGATTTTTTTTCTTCTAGAGGATTTTCTCTTGCAGACAAAACATCAGATGCAAGGCAGAATATTGCCGTATTCACCTCACGCTGCGTCCACATGTCCTTCCGGCAGAACGGCTGCAGAAGACCGGGGGATCGGATGCTGCAACTTTGTTGTCATAATATGAACAGTGTTTCTAGGGTAACAGTCTTTCACAGTAAAATCTCATTTGCCGTTTTGCAGTAGTCAGGGTTGACCGCTAAAACGCATATAGTTTAAGGAGCACAATGATCACAATGGCAGCTTGGCCAGGGCGTATAGGTAAGGTAATGTGCACAGTGGCGGTGGCTCGCGACAGTCCTGCAAGATCAGCAAGTGTAGACCTAAAATAAACAAGCTAGTAAATACATAAAAAAACACTAATAAAATTTCCAATACTCTTCATCGCTCGCATTATTACTACATGCTTTAGCGTATAATGAGCTGAATAATTCCTACCCCTCAACTATGGAATATAAAACCCGCGCTTTTACAATAATATATGTTATGTTATAATTTGGATACTACAAGCTGTAATAATAATACTTTTATACTAATTTGCGTTTAATATTTTACCAGAAGTTGTCGATGTAGTTTTGTCTTTGCTACTAACAGTAACAAAATAAACAAAAGTGAACCGAACGGATTATTATTATTATGATGATGATGATTATTATTATTATGATGATGATGATTATTATTATTATTATTATTATTATTATTATTACGCAAACAGAAATACAAATTACTGGCATGGAGTAGCAAAATGGATCATAATTTTGACAGCTGATTGATAAACTAAATGAAGAAAACCTTGGTAAAACGGTAAATAAAAGTCCAACAGGTTGCGCGAATCGCATGGAGCCTCGATGTACAATCATTTCGTGAATATATATTTTTATATTTGCGTAGCAGCGTAGGTACGAAAACTCAAAGCGGTAATAAAATATTAATCGGATAAATATTTGCATGCAAATAAATTTAGATAAATTTAAATTAAATATCCTTGCCCTTTCAGAAGATTGTATTATACGAGAGATGTCTAACAAATAAAAGAAATATGTAAGAATGGAAATAAACTTCATTTAAATTGTAAATGTCAAAAATAAAATCAATGCCGTTAAAAATCTGTTTATCAGCATCTGCAATTAGTGACAATCGTGACTGTTCTTTGTACATGTTAATGTCATTCTTACAGAAAAAAAACGCATTGCGTTCAGCAATATAAGTAAAATAAAATAGTATAATAGAATTTATATGTATGTATGTGTATTTATAACGGCATTCATCATATTTAAATGTATTATATACGTTTTCATTAGCATACTGACTGTAAGTGGATGGATTTCTCTACTGTCCTTCTCGGCGATTTTGCTGTTTGATATTTTTATCATTGCGGAAAGTTTTTCTGTACTGTTTGTTCGTATTGGAAGTTTGTTATTCGTCACAACCAAAATAGTGCTGCTGTCCGTCTTTTGTCGTCCTCATATATCAGCGAGTATTTGGGTCTGAGAGAGAAAGGGGGATTAACTTGTGAACCGATGGAAATAAGAACTTAAACGGGAGGTAAATCTGGCCAGTGTCTCTTTGTGGGAACCGTTTCTTAAGCAATTAAAGCGAGAAGGAATTCATCTCAGCGCCTCTTCCTCAAAGCAGCTTTCTGCGGGACTTAAGGCGGAATAATGTCCAGCGCATCTGAAAGGTTTAAAGGCGAGTGTCAATCGGGGTTGCTGTTAGTGTGTCTCTGCTGCTGTGAGGGCCCCTCCTCTCCGGTTTATTACGTATTTGTTTCATTCTTTGTTTTACTTTCATCTTTGACTTTTGATTCGTTTTCTTTTCTCGTTTCTCTGCAGTGAGCACAAACTTTTCTGTTGCGTTACTGATTTTAAACATGTTGTTGTTTTTTTAAAAAAATATTGAGAATATTTCGTTATTTTCACACAGAGAAATGGACTGACACCTTTAGAAAGGCTTGATATTCTCGATAGCGTAGTATTATATTCATATCCTTAGAAGCGCTATGGCAAATAAACGGGCTGGGGCGCGTCAGGTGAAACTTTAGTGCATGCTTGACCAGATCCAACTATTTTTGCCTTTTAAATCAAGACAGTCCTCATGACTTTGTGTTATTTACGCAAAAGAGCTGGAAAAATGGGCATCCTCTCACCGACTTTGGAGGAAAATACCAAGTGTGTGCGTGTATATAAATACATAGACATATACACACACAAAGGTACCTCGGAGCCAGCTAATGTTGGTCGGTAATAGCTAATTAATAGTCCTAATGATGTTTCTGCAACTTCATGAATACATTACGTTTGCAATCCAAAAAGCTTTAGCCTTTCAGCCTCCATTCAAGGGTATTCCAGCATCTGCTCGTTTAAGGGCAATTAATCATTTTGATGTATGGTTTAAAATTGACTGCTTCCTGGGGACCTTTTTGACAAGAATAACAAAGCAATTTGCCAGGAGCCTCTCTTAGACATGTTATTAGCGGACCCTTCATCTTACAGTTTTTTTTCTTCCTTCACCGAATTAGATACCTGCTTTAAAGGGACCGGCCCACTCTTTTAATTTTCACCATCTCTCCTTGATTCCCCTCAAATCCCTTTATTCGTGACAAGAGCCTGGGATCTCCCCCGTAAATCTCTGCACAGAAAGTTTTTACCTGCGCGCAACGTCAATTCCGTTTTAAATCTCCCTCTGTCTTTCTTGCACAACCACACGGGCTTTCTCACATGGGGTACAAGCGTATACATGCGCTGTCCATGCACCTGCTTTTTCATTTACCGTCAGTAAATAACGGTCTATAAACAAATCAACTGACACACGTGCATCCTTCCTAATTTTACGCCGCATGTGTTCATAAAGTGCGATAGATTTAAATTAATTAAAAATACGGTCGATGTTCAGGGCTTTCACATATATTATGATAAAACGCTTTTTAACTTGGTTGATATTGGGTTCTAATAATCGAAGCGAAAAAGATTTACAGAAATTCCGTGTGTGTTGTGTTCCATAAGCATGTTTTATGTCTCTGCCAGTAACGTGCCAATTCAGAAGTATTTTGTCAAATTTACCCGACCAGTTTTCGACCAGTTCAGCCGTAATTGATTATTTACTTTAAATATATGCTAACTGATCCTCTATCGCCTGTCCCATTACTTATCGCATCTAGTCGCCCGCAGCTGGATAAACGGACCAGATCATGAGCGAATTAACGAGCTTCAAAGGTAAATGCAAAATATGAACTGGTATTGTTTTATTTATTTTAAAACTGCGGACGCGTTTTCGATTCATTTCTGGGCAGTGAGTGATAGTAAGGAGCAACGCAGAGAGCGACGGTTCGTGATGGAGTCAACAACCTGTATTTATGATCCGTATTTGAGATGCTGGTGTTAAGCGGGGTCTTACATCCCGGCCACAGTGCAGCCTGTGTAGTCCAGAATGGCACGATCAATACCTGTTAAATGGGTATTAATGGCCTTTGTAGAACAGAAACGGGCGATGCAGTATTAGTGAGTAATTCTGGAAAAAGAAACGAAGAGTTTGAATACGTCATAGTGCATTGGTGCAGCGTCAATAACAGGCGGCGCTGTACAGAGAAATCTTCGTCGTTGGTCAAGATTGAATGATTTTACCTAGATTAGCTCGAAGTTCCTGTCGTCCCCCAGAAAATATAATTGCGAACCTTGGCGTCATTGTATGCTACACAATGTGCGCACTTTTTAAAATACCCAATGTCGGTTTTATTTTGTGTGGCTCTGGTGTTGTTGTATGTTGTTATCCCAGTGATCTAACTGTGTGTGGTGAGGATTAACTGGGACCAGTGACAGCTTCAGCAATCTCCCCATAGCACAGGCTATCTCTTGTTCTTATATAGTATATATTGTACCTGATTGTATTTCACAACCACCTGTCCACATAAAGTGATGTTATTTGAATTATTTTGAACTGTCCTTGTGGCCCAGTCAACTCACTGTGGCCAACCCCATCACATGATCCAGTTAACCTACACTGCTTCCCCATCACATGATCCAGTTAACCTACACTGCTTCCCCATCACATGATCCAGTTTACCTAATCCACTCCCCCATCACATGAACCAGTTAACCTATGCCACTCCTCCATTATGTGATCTAGTTAACCTACGCCACTCCCCTATCACGTGACACACTCCCTCAAAGTGATCTGTTTAACCTGTACCTCTCCCCATCACATGACCTGGTTAACATACACCACTCCCCCAAAATGTGATTTGGTTGACTTGTACCTCTCACAATCACATGATTTGGTTAACATATACCACTCCCCCAACATATGATCTGGTTGACCTGTGCCTCTCCCCATTGCATGATCCAGTTAACCTACACTGCTCTCCCTTCAAGTGACTCAGTTAACCCACTCTCTTGTCATTCACATAACCCAGTTAATTTATGCCAGTCCACTGTCACCTGACCTGGTTAACCCATTTCTCCACTTTTCTGACAAATTTTTCTCCCTCATCCTTCTTTGTCACTTTGGTTTTTCCCACACCTCTACAACTAGTTCCTCTTCTTCTACCCCTCCACTCCTCCCTCTCTCTCTCAGCCCCCCCTTCTCGCTCCCTCTCTTTTCTCTTTCGCCTTTGGCTCGATCCCCAGCACAAGGACCTCCTTTGTCCTGCCCTAATCCAGAGGCAACACAGCTTTAGCAACATGGCAGGATAAAAGCCTCATCAAACCACAACTTTATGGGGGCAAATCTTCTCTAATCCGTCGCTTTATCTAAACAAAGCCCCTCGTCCCTAATCCGCCATTGACTCAAAAATAAAAAAGAATGAAAAAACAAGGGCGGGGGGAAATTGGGTGGACTTGGGTTTGAACCGGGAGTGAGCATCCAAAGGAGTCATTTTGCTAAGGGGGCTAACTGCTTTTGACAGGCTTTCACCTCCAGTAAAAAACACAATTCCCAGGGTGCCCAAAGGGAACAGAGAGGGTTAGCGTCACTAGTCCAGGCTAGTCCAGGCTGAGAGGTGAGGCAACATCACCAGTGAAAGAGATTACGGCCACATTTAAGATGGCCATCTACGCCCATGCATGCCGTTTCCACAGTGCAGTTCCTGTGTTCCTCAGAAGTTTCTTGCCAATGCTCATGTCTGCCAGGCCTGGTGCATTCTTGGCCCTTTTCTTTGCTCCCTAATTATGCTGAAATTTGAACCTCTGTTAACCTGCTCGCTCAGATGAACCTTGTTTGTCAATAGTCCTGATGGTCATGTCTGTGTGGTCCAGGTCTCCGTCTCTGCTGCAAAGGCCAGGTATGTCCTACTGTACAGAGCCATTTCAGTTGGCGTGTTTCTTTAAAGTTTCCTTAAATCACGTTAAGTTGTTGAAGCGTCCACTTGTTTTATTCCTGCTGTAGATGTGAGGTGTCTTTGAATGCTGCCTCCTTGCAGGCTGTGGCCCATTACCCACCTGGAAAGGTGTTCCACAGACCAGCAGGTTTGGCCCCAGCTGAGAGCCCTGCTTGGCTCGGATGCGAGCTAAGCATTTGCCGGTTTTTGCTTTACCTGGTTTATGTAGCTGTGTTATTTATTACATTAGCAGTTTCTTACTAACAACTTCCCATGTAGCTGAAACATGCATTCTTGCTGGACCCTGGATGCCCTGGCACTACAGATATTGCTTTAGTGATTGTATAATTGTCAGGGTCAGCACCTGTTTGTCCCAATCTTTCCTGTCTTCCCCTGCTCCCCCTCAGCCACGTGGCCCGATAAGCATAGCATATGGCTACCTGTCAACCCCCCTGTTGTGTGTTCAAATCCCGCCTCCATTGTTTTTGTATTTTGTTCCCTAGGGTTCCATTTGTGTGAGTATTGCAGTTCCTGTGCCTTGTGATAGTGTAGATCCTGTTTTTTTGTTTCTGTCAGTGTCTTAGTTTTCCCCTCCCAGCCCACAAGTTAATTGGTTCCCCCCGTTGCCTGTTCCTGCCCTTGCTTGTTGTCCTGCATCCTCCCTGATTGGTTAATTGTCTATGTCTCAGTCCTGCTATCTCGTTACCCAGTTCAGTTTTTGTATTTCAGTTCCTGCCTGACTTCTGTTCTCCAGTATGTATATCGTTGTATGTCACCCGCCGCACTTGTAGTTAGTCTTTGTTTTTCCCCTTTACTTTACTAGTGTTATTTCTGTTTGTTAATAAATCCCCAGTTGTCCTCTGAGTCCCCAGTGGGTCGTCCACTAATCTGCATCACGCCTCGCCGTCGCCCCAAGTCCGCCCTTGTCCATGACAATAATTTGGGTGTTCTGGAATTTCCATGCTTGCCCCATGTTGAATGGTTTCCCTCTGGGTGCTCTGGTTTCTTCCTGCAATCCAGAGATGTACATGCTACCTGGTTGCTAAATGGCCTCCTCTGGAATGCATGCCTCCTGCTTGACGGACCGTTATCCTTTCCAGGGTGTAGATCGCCGTGTGTGACCTGACAGGGGCTGCAGGTTCCTCCAGCAGCATGGGCAGCCAAAGTGCTCAGATGAACGATGGGCAGTTTCAATGCTGGTTTCTGGCCGGACATGAACGCCGTTTGTGTGAATGTTTGGTCTTTTGTAACCCCGAAACACTGAAGCGCATAAATAATGAAGAGAGCCACACTTGTTTGTCTGTTAGTTTATCCACAGTGACTATTGTACGTCGCACTGGAGATGAGTTGGCCAGGCCGCCCCCTGCTGGCCAGCAGCAGGGCCTCTTATGTGAGGTAATTAGGGGGATAAACGGGCTGTGGAATGTCATCAGTGACTGTGTGATTAGTGACTCATTACAGCAGCTTATACTGAGGGAGGGAAGGGCCAGGGAGACGGCGGACCTGCCTGACAGATTGCCAATTGATTTGTCAGGGTTATCTCAGGCACTTATGGCGGGGGAAGGGGGAGGAGGAACCTTCATGTAATTGGAGTTGTACCAGTACTGCAATTAAATCAGAGGGAATGAAACCTCCCTGGGAAGATCCCAGGAAATTAGCCAGCGTGGCCAGGAACGTGCCACTGCTCTGATGGTTTTGCCGTCGTCTGCCAACGTCACAGCAGCATCTTGGACCATGAGGTTGGACGCCTTCCGGTCTATACCACCTCTCAGTGTGCATGGGGGGGGCGCATGAGGGTGGACACTTTCCGGTCCATACCACCTCTCAGTGTGCATGGGGGGGGGTCCCTTGTTTTCCATCGGTGAAAGACCACACACTTTGTGAAATTGTGGGTCTTCCGTCATTATGTATGTGTGTGTGTGGGGGTGGATCAGGTTTATATTACATTGTGGGGACCAAATGTCCCCCACAATGTGATAAACACCGGTTATTTTGACGTTGAGGAGACCATTTTTCAGGTCCCCACAATGATCTGTGAATGCAATCGAAAATTTAAAAATGCCAAGAGGCTTGTATTTTGTTTGGTAACTTATAGTTAAGGTATGTTGGGGTTGAGTCCCTGCAAAGATATAATTACAAACCCGTGTGTGTGTGTGTGTGTGTGTGTGTGTGTGGGGGGGGGGGGGTCAGTGCCTGCCAGGTGCCTCCAAGTCACTGATCCCAGGCTTATTCTGCTCTACCTCACTGTTTCATCGGGTTTTGGGCACCTTGATGTGTCCAATTTCCAATACACCTGCCCGCCACCCTCAGGCAGGATCCCTAACTCCCGCTAACCCACAACATCTGTCTTTTGTCCCGAAATCCGATCAGCTCTGCTTTGTAACATCAGTAAGTCATCTGACTCGCGACATTTAGGAAATTGAGGCTTATCTGTGGCGGGTTTTAAACGCTCCGTACGCAAGCCGCCCCTATGGAGAGCTGAGCTTCCACATCTCATTCTGCCAGCTGCTTGGGTACCTGCTGTAACAAACTCTTTATTTAGGGCTCTCCGATGCCCCGTGAACCACCTGTCATACGCATGAGGTCTTTCTGGGCTTTTTACTATTAATTCTTTGCCTATATTGTTATCCATATTGCACCTAGGACCTTCAATGATCATGCAGGTGGAGGTACCTCCCATGCCAGCTTTTGTCCACTGTGGCAGCCTTTTACTGGTGCTCCTGTGTGTACTGCCCTCTCCAGCCTTGCCAGCTGTGCCTAATCTTAGTCATTCCCTTCCCTGGATGGACATGTGCAGGCTAATCACAGTTAATGATGTGATCTCCATGGCCAATTTACTCCACAGAGTCAATTAAGCCTGTTACGTTTCGAGGCTTTGCTGTGAAAACGACAAAAGAGAAGCACAGACATGAGACTGCGATGGATCGGCCAATCGCCTTCAGGCTTGCCTGCCCCACCCTTCCGGCCTCTCAGTAGCCATGCCTGGAAGAGTCTCCCTCTTTCCGTTGGTACAAGCCCAGGGGTTGGTATGACTTCCTATTGTCCAGCCCACTAACATGCGAAACACCCTTTTTATCGTATTATGGGATGAACATGAGGGTTGGTTTTATTGTTGCCTTCTAATCTGGCTTTAACTGCTTGCCTTACAAATGGCCTATTACCAAAAAGCTTTCAGTTACTGGCCTGCAAAATTCCTGTCCCATGTTTGAACCAGTAATCCAAAATGTGTGCCAGTTGGTGGGTGGCCAGGTTAAGGGTAAGGGCTTTCCAGTCTGGGGTGGGGGTGCTGGGCAGCTGTGGCCACAGCGGGGGCAGAGACACCACCATGCCGATGCCAGGCATCCACTTCCTGTCTGGCAAGTCTGCTCCGACAGCAGCGTACTGATCCGCTGTAATGCTCACGTTCTGCGTGGGGTCTTCCATACTCTCTCTCCTGATCTAGATAACCCAGACATGCCATCATGACATCGTGCCACATTGAAGGGGTTTTGTAAGAATGCTATCTCAGACTCTCAAGATAACTGTAGGTGCAATGCATAACAAAATACAAAATGTCTGCAGAAATTCAGAAATGTGATAATGGCTCTTGCAGAACCTAACAAATCTGACGTAGACTTTCCTGCTAGAGTTAGACTGATGTTAGAAGCCTATTTTAAAAGCCGGGATCCCCTTTTCTGAACCATATTAACTTAAATTATTAGTAGGGATTGACCAGACCATCAGTGTCCACAGCAGGAGGAATCGAGCTGCCAGTAGCTAAATGAGCAAGCGGGGAGGAAATGGCCTTACTTAGCACAGTGACCAGGTTTTATCTGATAGCAGTCCGTCTCTGTCTCATGAGTGGTCAATAAACCTTTGATGAGGGAGGTAGACTGCAGCCTTCTGTGATACCTGCAGGCTTCACAAATACCCATGCTCTCACAAACTGACAGATGGATACGGAGATTATGCAGCATCATCTGGTCATTAAGGTTAACCAGAGACTGTGTTATATCTGATTTGCTGATTAATTTCTAGTATTGTCGTCCTGTATAAGCACAGAGGATAAAGGAGAGTAGAGAGGTAATGTTGGACTAGATGATGGTCTGACTGGTCCTACCTGACCTGGTCTAGATTGACAGAGATATGTCTGTTAGACTTCCTATAAGCCCCGGAATCAAAGCCAGTCCACACCAAGGGCTCCATCCTGTTTTCTACCAGTGACTCCACTCCTGTGATGCGTCGTTCCTGCAAAGCCATCGTTCTGTATCGTTCCCCACAAGCCTTCCAGACCATTCCGTACAGACCCCTCCCCGGCGCCGGGGGATCCAGACGACGGTGCTGCTAGCGAATTTAGCATTAGCAGGACTGGTTCCGCGTGCCTGTCCATCCAACCCCCTCCCCCCTGCCCCCCACCCGCGATGTCCGGACGCCAAGCGGCTCCGACCTTCATGCTGCCTGCCCAGGTCTGAGCACGGCCCTACCCGCCCCATGCCTGGCACAGTCTGCCCGTGCGGCACATGGACGCTTAAGAAGGCTTTAAAGACGTTAGTGCCAGGGTGCCAGTGAGTACAGTGTCCCGGGTGGGTGCCCAGGCTGCGCACCCATTTGTGTGTGTGGGGGGGCATCGAGGAGAGAAACGAAAAAGAATAAATACATACAGATGCCCCAGATGTCCCCGTGACTCATTAACGTCTGGTGTCTTTCTGAGGAATTCGTGAGACTCACACCAAGTGACGGGGTGGAGTCGGCTTGGGGGGGGGGCTCACACCGGGCTCCTGCTAATCAGTCACAGCTCTCCTCTGCAGGCCCCCGCAGGCTGGGAGGCAGGCCTCACCTCCTGTGACCCCCTCCCTCTAGAGAGACGTTCAGTATGTGTATGCCAGCGATGAGGGAGTCGCTCCCCACCCCCCCCTTATATTTAGGCTTTTCCACATGGCAGACATTACTCGAGCGGCCGGGACCATCACAGCCCGCTGCCATGCCACCGTCACCAGCAGGCCCCCCCCCACGCCCCGCTCCCTTCCTGCCATTCAGCACTCAGTAAATGTGCTCTCGCTCCACACAATACCTGCCCCCCCCTCCAAAAAAAAAAAAAAAACAGCAGCACAATGGCACCGCTACCGCATCCATATCCCCCCCACCCATGCCATCGAAGTTGAAACGCAGGGAGCAGGTCGGAGTGAAAGGTGACAGCTTTGGCCACGCCCAGAGTGTTCCAGGGGTCCGCCCAAAAAAAAAGGCTAGGGGGATGTCGATGATGCCTTGACCCTAAACACCAAACAGAACGGCTGGGTAAATCTCCTGATTACTTCATCTCACTTTGCCAGCGTCCTAATCAGCCTAATTAAAGCCTTCTCTCTCCTCTAAATCTCTGATGACAATTTGTTTCGTCCTATCCTGCAGCGGCCCCGCGAAGACAGAAAGAAGAAAAAAAAAAAGAAAATTAAATCTGATCTTCTGACAGCAATTATTAAATGTTCCCTGCTGACCACACTTAAGCCCCCCAGGCTTGTGGGCCTCACAAATTCAGCTTGTGCCAAGCTGCTTCCGTCTCTGTCCTTTTTTTGAAAAAATAAAAATAATAATAATAAAAATCCTCCCTTGGCACAGAGTGCTGCCATATATTTGCCATTATTGTTTATTGGAAATGAAGTGATACAATTTGGAACGTAATATCTGTTCCCAGCTTGTGGAACGCCTGTAATAGCCCCTCACAGGGGACAGACAAAGATTAAAAGAGGAAGTCGGATCGCTCCGACTGAGTGCAATCCATCATGGCTTTGACGAGGTGTTGAGCGCATACAACTCGATTTGCTGATTTATTTATTTTTTCCTTGCCAGATCTCCATGGTTTCTGAGCTTGCAACTGTCGCTGACATTTCCCTGGTCTTTGTTTACTCAAGGAGTCGCCTCTCAATTTTATCACTCTCAAAAATGCTTCCTTCATTTTCCTCCCTATTCTTTTTCTCATATACATTATTGTAACGGCGTGCTTCTGTGTGTCGCGAATCTTTTCCGAATCTTGGAGCATAAAACAAAGATCTCTGGAGCACAGCAGAGCGAGTTAAACATTACTGGCCACGTTTTGTTCTCGCTGGTGCTCGTCAGCACGTTTCCTCAGGGGTGTTACGCACAGGTGCTTGAAAAGATCTAGACGGCCAATCAGGGATCCCGAATTTGGGTCAGCTGCTTCCGTACGGGTGCTGATATCCTACTGGATTACTGGCGACCGGGAGAGCTATCGCTTTGCTCCTGGGCTGGGTGAATCCAAAGACATTTACCCCAGAAGCCCCCTGGATTATGGTGGCAGGGTGGACCGCTTTCCCAGAAGCCAACCCCGGCCCCCCTCCCCCCCCCACCCCCACCCACACCCACACACACACATCTGAGACCACACATCAACAGAATGGCTTTGAAACTGCAAACCCAAAAATAGGCATCGCAAACTATTTGCTAGCAAATATAATGTCCTGGCGTTCTGGGGCTTATTTTTACATCCAGTTGCTTAGCTGAGGCCTTAACATTACACCCATTTTTACACGACTGTAGAAGAAGAGCTTTCTTTCTGCCATTTATTATTTCATTTAGCCGTTACTTTACGTAATGCCGTCACGACGCACCGTCTACGGGAATCCAGGGACCTTCATGGCACTACAGAGAGGTCTACGCGGAGGTCTACACAGAGGTCTACGCAGAGGGCTAAACAGAGGTCTACACGAGGACCCGGTGTACGGCCCTCGGCCATGCTGCAAGAAAAAGTAACTTTGGGATAAAGTGATGCCACGTAAGTCTGTTGTACGTCAGGATGAGCTTGACACTGCGAGCGACGAGGTCGTCTCTGCCAAGGTGTCATGGCGGGCACACGCCAACTTCTGCCAGGCGAGGCGTGCAGGAGGTAGAATAAAAAGCAGAGGAGACTAAAGTATGTCTGCTGCGGCAAGACTGTCCTTCATTCATTTTTCTTGTCTTTGTGGTCCAGGGGGACGGAGAGTAACCCAGATTGGGTGCCAGAGAGGGCCCAGCGGAAAGGGGAACGGTTCCGATCCCTCCCAGCCGCCGACGGGGACGGCGACGCCCCCCCGCCACATGGTGAGGAGGAGGAGTCCGCCAGGCGGCGGCAAGAGTCAGGGGGAGTGACGAGGGGAGCAGAGATGGATTTCTGAGATGAGGAGGCATCGCCCCATCCGCTAATGGGACCAGAGACTCCAGCCCTTCAGGGCAGGGGGCAATGACACCCCCTGCCAGCTTCCATGTGAAGGCAGCGGCTGGCTAGCGTGTGTGTGGGGGGGGGTCTATCTGTGGGCGGCACCCAGGATATCGTCAGCGGGCAGGCGGGGCCATCAAAGCCGGCGCTGCCGGATTTGTCACAAGACGCGGCCAATTATCGGATGTTAAATGGGACAAGGGGGGGCGGAGCAGACAGCAGGTGAGGGGGGCTGGACAGGCGCGGCGGGGGGGCTTCCAGGAAGATAGCATATGATTAAAGACCATGCATGGCTGCAGGAAATCAGAACTGG
>JABFDZ020000047.1:1342499-1352622 GCA_019775955.2 Pollimyrus isidori | reverse complement strand
AGGGACACTAAGGATAACCAAGACTGTCAGAAGGGACACTAAGGATAACCAAGACTGTCAGAAGGGACACTAAGGATAACCAAGACTGTCAGGAGGGACACTAAGGATAATCAGGACTGTCAGGAGGGACACTAAGGATAACCAAGACTGTCAGAAGGGACACTAAGGATAACCAAGACTGTCAGAAGGGACACTAAGGATAACCAAGACTGTCAGGAGGGACACTAAGGATGACCAGGACTGTCAGAAGGGACACTAAGGATAACCAAGACATTAAGGGGGGACACTGAGGATAATCAGGACTGTCAGGGGGGACACTTAAGACACGAAGCAACAAACTCATTAAAGTTACAGATTTCTGCATGATGTGTCTTCACCAGAATCTGACACGGATCTGACACCCAGTCAGCCATTGTGGTTCTTTTCTCACGCTGACTTTGATATCTTATGGTAATATAACAATGAATCTCCAACCAGATGTATATGTCACTTTAAATATGAATGAGTTTGCATGCTCTTGCCACTGAAATTATAGCTCATTTACTGAATAACTATGTATGCTGTTTGACTTCATGGCGTGTATTATTGTGCTAAACAACTGCTACTACTTAACACTGATTGCTTCATTAATGCAGATTGGGTAAAGTGTCTTGGTTAATTATACGTTTTACATAATGGAAAAGGTGCATTTTCTTCCAGTTGTGCTGTCTAAGTAGATGAGAATGAGATATCTGCCTGTAATGCTAGAGATGTTGACGTTTACATCTGAGGGGGGCCGGCCCCAAGTCAGCTTGTACTTTGTGTGTGCACTGCCCCCTACACCTGGAGAATAACATGGGCTGCATTCACCATTCAGCATTGTTCTAGCTATGGGGATGGCTGATATTGTTCATGTGAACATGCTCATTCCATTTTATGACATTATATCACCCCTGGTGTGTGAGTGATATCCCTCAGGTCTTTTGCAGCTTTTCTTATGACTGTTCAGCATGACTGCCACTGGCATATGCCATGTGTCCAGTAACGGGGGTGAATGAGGCCCCCAGATGTGGCTGCAGTCCCACAATACAGGCAGATTCCCAGAAAACATGGTGGACTCAGCCAAGCCCAAGAATGGTGTGGTCCTCTTAAAGTTCCCCCAAAGCCACGGAGAACATTCTGGTCTTTAAGAACATAGGAAATTTACAAACAAGAGGAAACTATTCGGCCCATCAAGCTTGTCTGAAGAGAACTTAACTATAATTTACTAAAAGTTACTAAAATCGTATCTAGCTCTGATTTAAAGGAACACAGGGTTTTAGCCTGCACTACTTGAACAGGAAGACCATTCCATATTCTATAACTACACCCTCTATAACTACTCTATAACTACCCACAGTGTTACTCCATAACTACACACTGTGTGAAGAAGTGTTTTCTCAAATTCAGTTTAAAATGTTCTCCCGCTAATTTCCATGGTCCTTATGGCCATGAGTTCTAGTATTTAAACTAATATTGTAGTAGTCATGGTCTCAGCCTGAAGAACCAAAAACATTGTCAGGTCCGAGGCTTCCTCAGCCAAGCTAACCGGCCCTGGCTTGTCACCTGATGCCACGTGACCTGTGTTGGTTCTCTCTGGGGATGTGGGTGAAGTTCAGCACCTCCCCTTATGCTCTTCGGGGGGGGGGGGGGGAACGACACAAAGGGGGGCCTGGACTTAACAAGGGCTCTGTGGAGCCAAAACTTAGATTTTATTCTCAGCAAAAAGGGGGTTTTGGGAGGGACTTTTACTGTCAGTTTATTCACAACCGAAGACTGACCCAGAAGACGAGATCTTTGGCGGGGAGACTGAGCCACAAAGCCAGACAGAGTGAGCCCTCAGAAGCGCTCGCATATCAAAGGAAGGCGGCTGGGCAAAGGCGGGTAGAGAGAGCCAAGCCAATTTAGAGATTTGGCGTGAGGGAAAAGGAAAGGGAAGATTAAAAGTAATTCCTAATTAGCATGTGAGGCTAAGACCAAATGATGTACTGGATTTGCGCTGCTTCGCTTGCCGAGGCGTGTCTTCCGATTTCCATATTTTAAATCCAATTAAAGAACTGAGGGACAATTGCGCTGTGTAAACAATACAAAAATGCTGCCCAGTCCTGCTTCATGAAAATACCCATCTCACATCAGAAGTATTACATCAACAAAGCTTTGCCAGGAGCACAAAATGGGGACTGTTTGTTTATTAGTGAGACTCAGTTTAAAGTTCTTACAGTCCACAAACAACAGAAAGCTGTCAGTAGAGCACTGTCAACCTGGCAGGCCGAGGCGTAAATGCGTGATATAGCTGGAGAAGCAGGCAGACAGCAGTGTGAGACGACACGCACACATACACACGTCCAATACACACTGTGCTTTGTATGAGTGTGCACAGACATGATTCGGCAGACCTGTCTAAGATCCATCAGGGTTGCTGAGACGCGTTTGCCGCTGAATCTGGAGGTATAGCAGCCTCTTCTCCCCCCAACTGCTCGCCTCCTTCTCCGTCATTTACCATCATTTACTAGGTCCCGCATTTCACTGCACTGCCAGGCAAATTAAAATCATTAGTTTCCCCAAACAGCTAAATCATACAGCCTCAATTACTGCATCAAAGGCTGAGCTTCTGTGGAGAATCGCTGCTCTTATATCCATCTGGCATTAAGGAGAAGCTCGTTTATCAGCCGGATGTCCTTGCAACACACATACAAACACAAACATACACATAAACATATACACACAAATGCACACATTCAAACACACATCTAAATACATAGACACACATAAACAGATACGCAAGCTCATTAACACACACACTGTGCATTCTGGGAGGCTCTGTCAGCACATGTAGCTCGCCGAGTCGTATTCTACGGTTCTTTTGGAAAAACAAAAAGGGGGGTGGGGGGGCCAGAGAATAGTCTGGGCCCTGTCACCCTGCCGTCCGTCTCTGATCCAACTGGTTTTTCATGAAGCTGCACCATACAGCTCCGAGGCAGCTGACATCTTGGGGTGACCTGGAGGGGACGGAATCGACTCTGGGTGACAGTGACAACCAGTGAGAGCCTCAGAAACATACCTTTAGGGTCCAGTGGCCCTTTAGGGTCCAAGCTGAAGATGCCCCGAGATGTGTGAAGCACTGGGCCACTAAAAGGTGAGCTGCTCGCTGATGCCAATACTAGGGCTGAAGCAGCATGCCAATCCTCCCGTGAAAAAAAACTAGAGAGCAAATCATCAAAAGATGTGCTCATAGAAGACCTTCCTGAGATTAGCAAATTGCACCTTTTAACCAGAGTCCCCATGTGGACGATGTCTGAACTCACTGCATGGAGGATTCGCATCATACAAACCGAAGCTCATATTATGGAACCATCTGCTGGTTCTCACACACCTCTGACTACGGCTCAGTGCTCAAAACACTTGTACACTGCACTTTAACATACAAGGTGATGGTACTTAAATCTCCTTAAGTCTCTGGAACGACCAGGTGTACTTTTCACTACATGCTGTATAACTATATATATGTGACGAATAAAGGAATGTTGATGTGAGGTGTTCAGGCCATAACCCTGATGTGGAATTGATCGGTCACTCGACGCTGATTGGTCTCCGTCTTGTGCGCAGTTCAAGTTTAAACCACATGAAGGATGTCTGTGCAATGCTGCCCCCCAGTGGGTAAAACTACAAGTAACAGAAACTCGTTGTGTTTGAGGATTATAATGGAAAAAATGCGGAGAATTAAGCTCCGGCTAATATGTTTAAGAAGGATTTTGTGGTTGTAACAAGTTTGAAATTCTGTATCGACGGCAACCACTCAATTGCATTTTTATTATTGAGGCTTGTAGTTTCATTATTTTATGATATCCTACATAATATTTGAATTTTCTTTAGCCGCATATTTTATGTTTCTGGTACTTGGCATTACGGACACTCCCTCCCTCGGTCAGGAATGAAAGTAATGACTAAGCCGGGCTAATACACTGCGAGCATCAACAGGCCGTTCTGACCCAACCACTGACACAACGACAGTCAAAACAGGTTATCATGGAATTCCTGCGATTACGAATATGTTGTGAAATGGTGGCTCTTCACCAGCGAAAACAATAGTAGAACTTTTATTTTATTACCCCGTTCCCTGTTGTGAAATCATGTCCTTTTTAAAATAAAAGAAATACCGAATATTTCCCCAGAGCTGAAAATCGCTTCCCTTTACGGCCACCAGATATAACTGAATAACAAGTATTCATTTGCATTGACCTTCAATCATTTTTATATGATAATGTATTGGTATTTTTTAAATTAAATTACACTCTACAGTGCACAGAGAAACAATTCACTAAAAGGCTCAAGACTACCGAATACTTCACAGGTAGCTCCTCCTATAGGTAACTTTAGGAATTGCAATTTTTCGCCCAACTATTTTTCCATTTCCTGGCTGGAAAGAATTATCTGTTTTCAGTGGTCTGAGCATTTTACAATCATGGTAACTTGGTATGCATATGAAAATCACCGCTTCCTTTATTTGTTAGCATAATGTAAAAATTACACATAGATAGTATTATATTATATTATATTATATTATATTATATTATATTTTAATAAGTTGACTGGCAGATGGAAGCAACTCTTTCTGGGGATACAGCAGCCCGTCAGTCCGCCTTCAGTGACCTTTTTTCTTTACCTTTTTCCTCACTAGCACACCAGCTTCTCCTGCAGTCCAGGCCTCGCCGGATTCCTCACTGGGACACATTATTTTGTCTATCCACAGCCACGACAGGTATCCTCCAGCCCCTGAGACACATACCCACCCATAAGGGGAAGCATTTCAGTGCTTAATAATTTAAAAAAATATTTTCATATCCTTGTTTTGATTTACGTCATTGATGATCATGGCCAGGTTCATACATGTATGTGTTTCAACAGGAGGCTCTGCATCCATTCATTTATCTTCTAACTACTCATCCTAATCCGACTCATAGGAGGTGGATAAAATACATATGAATTGTATTCACCTTAAAAGCGGGTCCTGACCTCGGTCTATGACGAATGCTCTCCTTGGCAAACTTCCCCCCCCCAATCAGGTGAGCTATCTGCTGTGCAGAAATAATAAGGAATTGAACCGGTTTGACCATAATGGCAGCTCTCTTCTAGCAGGCTGTTTATACACAAACAAAAATTGTGAGTTTAATGTTTCATCTCTGCTGTGAATGGGAGACATTACTATAAGCCAAAATAATGGATCTGAATTCATTTTTGCTTATAGATAGAGCATGGAGCTGAAGTCCCCTTTGCATGTCGTCAACACGTTCATTCCCGCATCAGTGAAATGCCCAGTGTCAAACCGGGGATTAATTCCTAAACAATATATCAGCACTGTGCTGTACTGGCCCCGCTGGGGATCCCCGCTGGTTGTTATTAAGAGCGGCCTTCCCCTCCACCAGTGAAAAGTGCTTTTATGGCACAGTGTTTGGCTTTCGGGGTCTGAGCTGTCCCACAGGACTGGCAGATCGGTCCGCACGCCAGCAGACACTTGCTGGCCGTCATGCTCCAACTTTCCGCTCATTTGCTGTTGTGCCGGAGAAACGGTGCGTCTCATACATTTCCTTACATGTCTTCCGTTTCTTCTAAATCATCTCATCAATGTTGCTGCAAACTATGTAATAAGCGGTGACTTAAAACAAGAGCAGACTTTGCAGGGGTCGAATCTAATGTAATAACAGATAAAGCATCCAAGTGACAGTGACTCAGAAAAGGTTTTGTACTGAAATGCACCTTGAAAGTCTGCATCATACAAATGTTTCTGGAGGTCTTCAGTCAGGCATTAACATCCACCGGAAGCTCCTACTGCCACCCACATTTTCACATTCCGTCACTGTGTTTGGACTGGGATTCTCCTGTAAACTCCCTGATTTTGCAGCGATAATGTGCGTATCTAGGAGTTTGCTGTCCTGTTACATGGTCCTGGTTTCTCCTGAAATTATAGAATAAGACAGAAATGCTTTTTAGGAACATAAAGGATGAAAGAACTGTTACACATTCACAGGAACAAACCATGCTACAGCATGGTGATTCACAACAAGTCTGCCTTAAAGGAGGCCAGACGACCCACACTGACCATCCATCCAAGATGGCATCCTCCTCTTCAGGCATCATGTCTAATGTTGTAGTCTTGCATATGGAGGCCTCCTTCTCAGCTTGCGGGACACCAGCTTGGCCTTGTGCAGCAGCAAAACACAGAAAAGAGGCCACATATCGGGGAGAGGATTAGGAACAATGGTGGAAATGATGAGGGTTTGACTTGTTCTTCTCCTCCTTCCATCCTTCCCTCTCCCTCCTCACTCTTCTCTACAATGTCTTCTTGAATCATCCTGTAACTTCTTCAAACAGTTTCATTATAGGTCCTGCAGGATGCTAGAGAGAGAAACCTTTCTTAGGCATATTAAATGCAGCTCATATAGTACAGTATAAGTATTAGTTCAGGACATTAGACATCATCCTCCCTAACATGGACAGGCTTGATTATCTGGACTCACATCTTATCGTCTAAGGCAAAGCCTTGATCAATGCACCACATGCAACAAAAGACTTTAGCTGATCTTGTTTGTGGATCATATGTGTGCCCACTGGGTGCATCTCCCTGTAAAGACTCATTAATTTTACATTAAATGGATTAATATATTTGTTAAAACTAATTCTCACGTGTTAAATAATGGCAGTAATGTAGAAATCAACTGGGATTAGGCCCTATATCCAAAGCCAAGGTGATCCTGTGGTCGGCTGTCAGTTAATATAATGCCATCAAAAGCACGTCCGGAACTAAAGACATCTGTTTACGGTACCATTCATGAATTGTACTTTTTTACTGATTGAAAAATTGTATCAACACAAGACTACGTGATGATCTAATGAGTTTTAACATCAATATACAGTGTTCCTATAATCTTAGCCGCGCCGACACCGAGACACAGAGGAAGGCAAATCAACCGATATTATCATGCAATAAAACTGCAGGCTACAGAAACTTGAGAGGTGCCCGTAAGGATGTGAAGGTGAGGTGTCCACGCCTCCTTCATTCCTGTCATCGCACACATGTTGCTCTTTAATGACTGTACTGACAGGTCAGTTTAGGGAACGATCGAGCCCATAATACTCGGAAAGGCGTCTCCGGGCGCAGCTCGGCGTGGGCCGGACCCGCCTTTGCCGAAGGGCCGGGTCTGCGCGCTCATAAGCCCCGGAATGGTGGCTTCTCGGATGTGGGAGGAGGCTGCACATCAGAAAAAGCGACCGGGCTTCGTGTTATTTCCTCTTCAGTCTTCCCTGCCGTGCATGTGCCGCTGAGGTGGGTGTCCCGCTTCCGCTTTTTTCCGCCAGTTAAAGCATGAATTGTAACTCTGAAGCTGCTTGGAAGCTTCGCCTGCTTCGATGTTGCGAGCCGCGAGTTTTTATCCCCAAAATGGAGCGACCTGCGTCCCTTAAGCAGCCCGGCGCGCTTGGCGAGTGCGGAAGCCGGCCGCTCCTACAAGGGCTCCCGTCACGCAGTTTGTTCACTATTTGGATACTTGTTTAAAGCTGCTTTTATTATGTTAATTCAATCACTTTGGAATAACCAAAGTTTTTTTTATCATTCCTCCCCTCAACTTTAGTATCTTAAAGTAGTCAATACGCAAAAAAGAAAACCTAACATTTAATTGCGTTGTTTGTTTGTTTGTATTTTCTTTTGCACAGCAGCGGAAAGCTGTAGTTTCCAACTGAATTCGCGTTGCGCTGCAGTCGCATCTTTGCGCCTTACAATCCGCCGTAAGACGCGTAGTTTCACGCTTAAGTGAAGCTGTGCGCATTTTGCGTCAGTTATGGTCGGGAATCTTTAAAAGCGCGTGACCTTGAATTGCTTGCTTTTTTTTGTCTTTTTGGACAAATTTTAACGTTCATCGAACGTTAAAATAATTGCAAACGGGGGACACACATGAGTATAAGTGCACTGCGTTCCTTTTTAGTAGTAATTATAATCTGCGAGCATCTTGGCTCAGCTCCCGCCCCCCAAAAAGATAAATAAAAATAAATAACACTTGTATGGACAGTATTTTTATGGCAAATTAAACGACTGTTTTGCACTGGTATACAGAAATATTGTTTAGCCCCTTAAAGCAGAGGCTGAGCCGCTTCTTCCTGTAGCTGCAGCCGGGCATCAGTCTGACGGTAGGCGGAGGCCGCGTTTGAACGGGGTAAATGGGCAGCCTGCAGGCTGTGTGACTGCTAATCTCTGCCTGACAGGAGGGGGTTTCTTTGGGTTTGTTTGCTCTTCGTGTAACTTTGGTTTTCTTTCTCCAGCCACAGCAGCTGTGCTCTGGGCGATTTCACTCGGATTGTTCCTGGCGCCTTTTATCTTTGATTAGAAAATGTCCTGGAGGTCACTTACAAAGTAACCAGGAATTGAAAGTGTATTCTGGTTTACATGGCGTCTTGTCTGCATGGACGAGAGGCAAGTCACGCAGATGGTTGATTGGTGGTTGCTGATGTGTCTGGATTTGAAGCCTTGAATCCAAGGCCCTGGCTGTGGATCCATCGGACCATAGTGGAGTTCCTGCTTCAAACAGCCGTGTTTGATCTGTGACAGTTAAACCTCCCAACCATAAGGTGGCGCACTTGCATGTCAGATGTGGTTACCATAAAATGCATTTCCTCCTGTTTTTCTTCCTGTTAAGCATTTTGGAATCGTCCGCTAGTGCAGTGTTAAGCCAATTGTTTTAAATTGACACTAGTTTCTGAACTCATGGAACTCATTAGCTCGGCTGTTGCATGTATGTATAACAGGCTGCTCGGTTCATGCTCTGTGATAGCTTGGTGGGCAGGGCCTCATTTGGTGTTTACCTGCCACAAAATGGTGGCGACGTTTGCCACTGTGGTGCATTTAGCAAGATGTGTGGTAGGTTGCGTAAGGCTGCTGCCCCCTAGTGAAAGTGTGGTGTGACACTGGAATAAACGTTGCCACAGTGTCAACCCAGTACCGTCCGGTGGAGTATGTGACAGCCACCCAGATCTATAAATAGGGTAGTTTGTTTGAGTGCTGAGCATCTGGTACCGAATGGTAGCTGACTCGGGGGAAGGCCCACCGCTGCTGGGTTTGATCCGAGGCCCGTGCAGAGAAGCTGTCCCACGTCAGCGTTTTGCATTAAGCTGAAACTAAGGCATCTGAATTCTGGTGCTTCCCACTGCATTTTGACGCCTGTCAGCAAGGTCAGATACCAAGAATCCTTTGTCTTCTGGTGCCTTGTTTTGGGGGGCAGGATTCGTCCACACAGCGAGATGCGTGGTTATTTCAAATGCCCCTTTAATTAAAAAAGGGTGGGGAGATAAATGAACACTTTGTTTCCCTGGACAGCACCAGCAGCATTCTGTGAAAGGGCCCTCAGTGCGTGGGGGGCTCGTGGCACTCTGCAGGGCAGCACTGACCCGTCCGTCTGGCAGCTTATGGCCAAAACACGCTGCTGTGTTGAGTACAGCAATACTGTACAGCTGAACACAGTGGCTGTGTTCCTTAATGCTTTTGCGCTAAATGAGTGCAAGGTTATTTAATTGTGGCTCGTGTGGGACGATACCGGTAATTCCCTGAATGTGATGACCAGGCAGTTAAAATGTGTCCCGCTGATGCCCGGTTTGGACCTGAACCGCCTTTGCTGCTGTCGTGTGGCGGTTGGCTGTCTGGTCCATGGTGAGTGTGGGTATTTCCCAGCCACCTCTATGTGGGATCTTGCATGCTTTCATTTAGCTAGAAATGGGGAAATTAGATCAGTTGGATTTCTGTGGTCACGAGGTCCACCCTTCAGCTCCCAGTTCCCCCAGTTTTCCCATTAAACAGGAATGGAGACGGATTTACTTATTTAATTTAGTCACAAACCACAACAGCCAGCATATTTAAACCCATGAAGGAACAGGTTGCTCTCTGTGAAAGACTAATGCTGGAAGCTATGGCTCAGCTGGGCTCAAATATAGTGTCTTTGTACCAGCGAGCTTCCAGCCCCGGTGCAGGATGGGAGCCGGCACGGGCCGCCCCGGTGCAGGATGGGAGCCGGCACGGGCCGCCCCGGTGCAGGATGGGAGCCGGCACGGGCCGCCCCGGTGCAGG
>JABFDZ020000047.1:1310256-1322800 GCA_019775955.2 Pollimyrus isidori | reverse complement strand
CTGAGCATGAGCATGGACTGTGTCTGAGCATGAGCATGGACTGTGTCTGAGCATGAGCATGGACTGTGTCTGAGCATGAGCATGGACTGTGTCTGAGCATAGACTGGTCAAAAATATTGTCTGGGGCCACAAGAAGTCAACTCACTGTGCACTGCTCCATGCTGTTAACCCATTTAGAGTATCACACCAACTTCCATTTTAGTCAATTACTTGATTCCACAGTCAGCCAGGAAAAGGCAATACATCTACATTGAGTGATGACATCAGTACCAGCTCTTAATCTTGAGTTAATCAAATCTTTATTCAAAATTAAAAATTTCTGAAAGTTACAATATACAGAGAACAGCCATTTAGTTATCTAATCCCCTGGTGAATGATGCCATTGGTCAACTTCGCCATCTTCTCTTTTGCTTTCTTTGTTAAGGGATCAAGTTCAAAGCACTTCCACAAGCGAACAGTTTCATCAGCAGCCACTGAAGCAACAGTGGAACAGTCAGGACTCAGGGCCAGGTTCAGAACTCTTCCTTCATGTCCTAGAACACATGTTAGAAGCAGGCTTTAGCTGCAACAGTAGTGGCCCATAGTTGTACAAGTTGGCACCATATTCATCTGTTTGACTGCCCAAAAGGTTGCAAACATACCTAGAAACTCTGTCACTTTAGTCATGGATGGATATTTCCAGATGACCAGGCCATCACAGGTAAAGCCATGACCAGACACTAGTTCCTTGTAGTTTGGTGCAAACACCAGAGATGAAATCTAGGGGGGCACAAGACAAGTCTCCTACAAATGTACTTGCACCAAGTCACATGTACCATAACTGCCAATGTATTACCTGAGATTGCGTGTCCAAGGACTTAATGCAAGTCCCAGAGAGAGTGTTCCAAATGCGGATATGCCTGTCACTAGTGCCCCCTCCAGAAGCAAGGATGTTGGGTTGCCATGGACACCAGGCCAAGGCCTAAAATGGAAAGTTCATGCAAAATGAACTTAAGGCTCCAGAACATCTTCGGGGGGGGGGGGGGCAGGCAGTTTACCTTGACAGCACCCTGGTGGCTGGTGAAGCTGCGGATGGCTCCTTGATTCCCACCTTCCGATGGTCCTGGCCACACATACACCAAGTTGTCGTTCCCACCACTTGCCAGGTACTTGCCATCTGGTGACCACTTCAGACCACAGACCTCCTGGGAATGCCCAGTCAGTGTGAATATGTGGTGGTCAGGCACCCTGACATCATGGTGATGGATGTGGCCAGATCGGGAGCCACTGCAAGAAAAATTGCACATCAGATCAAGCTAGGATTACGTGTACAAAGATTAAGGCTAGCTGTTCTGGTTTAAATCCATTTTTAGAGAATGAAGTTTAATTTTAGCCAACTAGAAAACAATTGTCATTATCAAATTCATCCCCTCTGATGCAGCATGATACTACACTCATCTGCCACAGCCAATCACAGCAGGCACTGCTCAGGAACCCAGGTACCTGGACAGGATGTGACTATTCCAGCTGAGGGAACACACACGTGCTGTGTGGCTGGCCATATTGCGCAGGCGCTTCTGCTTCTCCACATCCCAGAGCTGCGGATCAGAGCTCATCAGTGCTTATCCTCCAGGAAATACAAGCAGCCACTAAACACCTCACCCACCTGAACCTTGCCATCACTTGTGCCTATAGCCAAGACATTCTCATCTTTGACCCAGCTGACTGAGCAAATGTAATCCTGCTCCTGCTCCATCTTCATAAGATGAAGAATGATCCCTTGACAGGCATCCCACAGGTACACACTGTTGTGCAGGGCCACAGCCAGGATGTTCTGGCTGCTCCAGTCCAGCAAGTTCAGGTCTGTGAATTAAGACATCACCACATCAAGTCTTCAGTGCAGATGAAGACAAGTCAGCTAATGCGTGACACGGCCACTTAAGCTACAGCATGGACCAGAACTTACAGAAGTCATTCCTTAGATCAGGAGCATCAAGGATTCGGTCAGGAACACTTGAAATGTATCTGCTCTTTTTCATAGACACTGGGGTGGCAACCTGGCTGTAGAGGACTCGCAGATTGTTCTGATAACCTAGAAGCAGGGTAAGTGTGTGATGGGGAGAAGTGACATTAGTTTTGGATTTCCATTAAAAGAAACAAAAAAAGTCCAAGTTTGACACTACCTTCTGGGGCATTCAAGGGCTTTCCTCCCAAATGCAGGATTTTGGCCTCCTCGACATCATAGCCATTGAGGTTCACAGACCAAGCCTTCTGAATCTCCTGCAAGGGAAGACACTGGTCTGGCAACGAGTCACACAAACACACCACAAACCAAAGCCCAACACACTCACTGCAGACACGTTGGGATCTGCAGGCTCGTTATCCTTAGAGAGCAAGAAGCTGGCGACATCCATCTGCTTGTTGGATCTGCTGGGAATATAGCGGTCACCACCCAGTTTAGAGGGTGTGCACTGCAGTTTGCCGTTCTTGCCTGCAGGAGAATTAGAGAAGATTCCAGCTAATTACTACACAACCCTTAAGTCTCCCACACCCCTGAAAACACTTGAGGCAATCTTCCATACGATCCCAACCAAGACCAGTGGGCAGAGACACAGTATGCTAGCATCCATCATTTCAGAGCGATTGCATTACCTGGCGTCTTATTGGGAGTCTTTGATTTGCTCAGGGACCTGTTCATCGACCTGCTCGGTGACAGGGCGCTGGCGTTTGTAGATGCCGACTTCCGCTGCCAGCGGGCCATGGGCGCGTTCGTTATCGGCATGTCCAATTTCAGCAGGCTGTGCATGTCATTCTCAAACACGAACTGAGTCATTTAGCCGGCCGGGCCACAAGGCTGAGGGGGGACAAGATCACATGCTGCACCGTGACGAGGGCATGTCATTAAGAAAGGCTGCCAGCTCCGGTCAGCTGGCGTGACTATTCCAGACAAGCCTGCACCCGCATTTACATGAATATAACCATCGTCACGCTGCAACCAACCCTGCTGCTTTTGATGTAGATTAGTCCTACGTTGGCAATATAAAACAACCCCGGTACCCTTGGCGCCGCTAAAAAGGTACCTGCCCTTAGCAGTCAGCTTGTGCTCACGGGGGAGGGCAGGCATCTTAGTTTTGGGAAAAAAAAAAAAAGATTTTTGACAGCAAGTCAGAAAGCGAAGCGTGGGGTCACGCCAGATGTACGAGTTGGTAACACCGAAAACAAGCGGGACAGAGAACCGCCACGCTAACAAAAACATGACCTACCTTACGTGGATGAAATATTCAACAGAACACCCTGCAACAGCTTTCCCACACAAAAAAGGTTATTTGCGACAGAGGTAACGACTCCTAAGAATGATTTCCAAATCACACTTTGTCAGATTTTTCTTTTTGATACGCGATGACTCCTTTAAAAGCTTGCCCAAAATCCTTCAACAGCGTTGCCACCACAAGTTTAAGAAGAAGCTGTGTAACGGATATTCGTGGGCATTTTTAAACCGCCGGATTAACGTCCTGATTGGTTCATTTTAAAAAACCGTCTTATAAGGTTGCTTAGCAATGGTGTATGGTTCTTCGATATGATTGGGTAATCCTTTTTAACCCGCCTCCCAAACGTTTACCGTAATGTGACGCGTTTCCGAATTGGTCTGGAGGTTGTTTATGAAGTGTAAAAAGAATACTACAGCAAAAAGAACACCAATAGCAGTTCTTTGATGTATAGGAGGAAAGTACGATACTGTACAATAGTTTAGTTATTAAGCAGTTGTCATTTTCGAATATTGACGCATGTTTTGCTCGGTTGTGTAGTTCGTTTTTCAGTTTTTCAGTGTACAAATAATACAAATCTTGCTTAAAATATACATGGCCAGATTAGGGAATAACTGTCACATAATGTAATGTTTCCTTGTGTAATTTTATTTATTTTAAATGACGTGCATTTCGTTATTGCCATAGAACTGCTCTGATGCAGTTTATTAAGGAAACGAATGATAGGCTATGCAAGCGTGTTATTTCAGCAGGATGACACCCCTTTTGCCTATTCCAGTTAATACTGCTATAATAATAAGAATCGCAAGCCACGTGACTTAGTGCTCCGTGCGGCGGCGCGCTCTCGAGGGCGTGTCACGTGCTTCCGTGTAGAGCTGTTCTCGAGCTCCGCTAGAGTTGAGTGGAGGTAGCGGCCCGGTGGCTCTAGGTGTCGGTCTTCGCCTGCTGGATTCAGCCTGCGCGTACTGGACCGGCTCACAGGTACCGCCGCTCACCTGTATAACTTTGACCGAAAATGCTTTACGGGATAAACGCTGTGTCGACAACTGTAGTAACACGGGTTGGTTTTGTGGTTCGCAGGTTTGGGTAACAGTGACGCCAAGCCTTTATTTACGCCCCGACAAAGTGCCAGTCTGACACTAATCTGGCGACGTGATATCGTCGTTTAAAGTTGGTTGCCGGTTAAATTGACCGGGGCAGTACCTTACAATACAGGCAACTGTCTGATGGCACAGCTGGGGAAGCGAGGGGCCGGGCCGAACCAGCACCACGATTCTGTCCCCGCTGATACAGCTGCCAGAGATTTAAAGTAATCCGACCTTCCGAACGTCTCAGGTACCGTGTTCTCCGTTGGTGAGTGGCCGGCAGCCGGGCGTCATGCTGAGCCGGAAGAAAGCGAGAGCTCCGGGGGCCAAAGGCCGAGGTGCCGCAGCGGCCAAACAGGTGGGCATTACTGCCAGAGATCCAACCGGAAGTCCTTATTCATAAGCTTCACAAAACATGCAAATGCAATTTATAATGAAAGACAGGACTGTCATATCGAACTGGCCGTTCTTTTACCAGAACCACAGCGAGTGCTTTAGGAGACTGTCTTTTCTAAGACCAGCTATAACGCATAAGATCAGCTATAACGCATTCTCCATGGACAGGTCTTTTATCTGTTGTCCGTTCCAGTCAGTCATGTGGCCTCCATGTTATTAATGTCCCATGATGTTTTGGAAACCGCCTTGGCAGATGGGGCTTTTCATGGACCCAGATGAGATAATGGACATGCAGGGCAATGTGGACGACACAGAGCTGGAAGCAGAGTTTGCTGCTTTAGTGGGTAGAAAGAGTGCTGCAGAAGGGGCAGCTAAACCCAAAGCCAAAGGTGAGAGGAGCCTGCTGCCCGGAATGGTGCATTCGGCACCTTTTTGCTTTACCTGTGTTGTTATTTGGACAGTTGTCCTAAATATTTTCAGTTTGAATTATTGTACAAGTTAGTGTGTATAGAAAGTGAAAGCTTGTGTAGGTATCCTAAAAAAACAAAACGTGACTATAAAAGTCTGTATACTGCAGCTCCTTTACCTATAGAACACATTGAAAAAATGGCAGAGGACTGCATGAAAGATGTGGACGACGAGGAAGATGAAGATCTGGAGGGTGATGAAGATCTACTGGTAAGTTTCCGTTCTGAAATACTTCCAGCAGAACCGCCGCACATCCAGAACCTCATGGTGCCTGTCTACCGTCCTCCCAGGCTGAGCTGCAGGAGGTTGTGGGTGATGAGGAAGCTGGGGATGAAGATCACACGACTCTGGCACTGAAACGGGAATCTACCCAGCAGGTGCTGAATGGGACAGGGTTCGACGGAGCATTAGAAGTCTGGCAGCATCGTGGCTGCAGGGAAAGAAACGGTTGATTTTGCTGATTCTGTATTCATTTGTTACCAAGTGAAGTCCTTTGGACTGAAGGTGTGGGCAGTGTTTTTTTTTTCCCCTCTTCCTGGGCTGTGAGTGGGAGGCACATGAATGAGGTCCTTGTCTCCCCTTTTACTTTTGCAACCCTTCCCAGAGGCACTTCTCCCATTTTAGTCCCACATAAACCTCAGTGTAGATATTTTTATTTCTTAGTCTTACGGCATGTATGGAAAGGAGTGTTTTCTCATTTCAGCAAAGAGTGAGAAGGTGAGATTTTTCACATCTAGTTTTGAAGCTGCCTTAATTTTGCGTCAGTCCTGTGGAGCCCACCTTGAGCTTGACAGTGAATTGCATACTTGTGGTGGGCCTTGTGTCGACTCTCGGCTGATACTGACAGTTAAAGTGTTTCTTCCTCTCTATGGAAGGTTAAGGACTCTGCGGCCCCTGGGAGTTTGGAGCACACCTTGGCTGAGAGAATACAGATGTACCAGACTGCAGTGGCCAATGCCAGTGCGTCTGGGGAGGCTTCTAAGGCTCGACGGTACGAGAGAGGCCTTAAGGTAGGTGTGCCCCATCCAATGGCAGTGAGGGTTCTTGCATTTGGGTGTGACTAACATCACTTCCCTCACTGGCTCATAGTCCCTGGAGATGATGCTCAGAGCCGTGAAGAAGGGGAGCAAGGTCAACGAATCGGAAATACCGCCTCCGGTGGTCAGCGGGGCCTGCGGTGCTCCCCCTACGAGGGCACTTCCAGAGCCACCAGAAGCGACTGCCCCCATGGAGCAGACTCTGCTTGTTTCCATGGCGACTGGGCCCAGTCCAGAAAGCCAGCCGGAGATGGGTGTTGTGGCCAGGGAGCCTGCCAGTGGTTAGTAGCTGCTTACGGGGCCTGCAGAGAGATGTTTGGTTTGTGAACACAGGGCATTGCAGTCCTATCCTCTGCATCCACAGGCGGGGAACTGGAAGCCACCAAGGCCATGCTACTGGAGCGGCAGAGGGAATACAAGCTGTCAGCTTTGAAAGCCAAACAGAGCGGGGACATAGAGCGGGCCAGAGCCCTTCTGAAGACGGGAAAGGTACAGTGAGGCCTCCCCCCGGGTGCTGCTCATGGTACGGGGGGAGTCAAAGCCCTGAAGGGTCACAGTCTGTCCCGGCACTCAGCTGATTAATAGCTGAAGTAATCTTCTGACCTGAACAATATCACTCAATTTGCAGGAGAGATTGATGTCATCAGCCAATGCTTCACACCTTCAGAAGGTGGTTGATGATGTTACCTCTCCAGACAATGGTGCCAGTTGATCAGTCAGTAAATGCTGTTTGGTAACATTTTGGTTACTGCTGTCTGTTTTTGACACCTTGTGCAGCCCTGGTGTCATATCTCATGCTGGTTTCTGTGACCCAAATAAGCAGACTAAGCTGACAGGTCCACATGAACCAGGACAGGAGATGATCTCGACCTTTCTCTCTCTGCTCGCGCCATATCTGTGGAGTACAGAAACATACTGTAGGGAGAGCATGCTGAATCCTGTACCACTGTAGAACTGCTATCAGAGAATAGACTGCTGAGATGTTTGGAATTGTCCTCAGATCAGGTCAAGGGGGGGCGGGGGCACAGACACAAAGCCAGTCCTCTGCTTGTTGCCTGGACCCAGCTGCATCTTCTCCTACCAGAGATTTCCCAAAGTATCTCAGGCATGCTGTGCATGTAGGAGTTAAGACAAGGATCTTGTTGTTTTTTTTGTCCAGAGATTTGATACTGTGTTGGAAGCGCTGGAGAACGGGCAGCCAGTTGACCTCAGCGACATGCCCCCCATCCCTGGGGGTAAGTGGTAGTTATAGATGCCTGGTCTCACTGTATTTTCCATGCCCTGTCATATGGGTGAAGGACATCAGGCCCTGTGTTTGTGTGTTTTTCGGAAATGCTTCCTCCTTGCCTTATCAGAACTTCCAAATTTGAATGTAGCTTATCAGCTCTGTTATACGAGTTCATATACACCACCTGTCACATTGCAATTTTTCTGCAAGTTTTCCTGGCATTTTCAGAGCTGACATTAAGTTTTAAAGGATAAATGTTCTAAATGCTATACCTTTAAAGCTGACTGGCACACCCTGAAGTTTGTCTGCTCATCAGATAGTCATGTTGGTAATTATATTATTTAATATAATTTTAGTTTTTGTTCAGGGAAAACTTAGAACATAATTTATAAATGAGAGGAGGCCGTTCGGCCCATCAAGCATGTTTGGGGAGAACTTAAGATTTTAACAACTTTGAGCTATTAGTTATGTAGCTCGGATTTAAAGGAACCCAGGGTTTTAGCTTCCGCTACACTAGTAGGAAGACTATTCCATGATCTAACTACACGCTGTGTAAAGAAGTGCTTCCTGAAATTCCTTTTAAAATGTTCTCCCACTAATTTCCACTTATGGCCACAAGTTCAAATATTTAATTGCACTTGAGTGCAATTCAGCTATGAGCCATCTATATATAAAAGCTGATGTTTTGAATGTGATGCTAACAGAACAAATGATCGACGCCCATGTCCCCTTATTCAGAAGCTGCAGACACCCCCAGCGTGAGGTCTCCTCCGGGCACTGGGAAAGCAGCTTCTGCCTCACAGGAAGCCCGGGTCGCGCCACCGGTCACCGCCTCACCAGGTCAGCCACGCATGTTGACTGGCCCAGACGCCAGCCCAGCACCCGCCCTTCAAGGAGCACATGATGGGCATGTTGTTCTTGTCTTCCAGCTGCCCCAGCCCAGCCCAAGGACACCCTGGAGGCTCTGGAACAAAGGATGGCCAAGTACCAGGAAGCCTATACCCAGGCCAAGGAGAGTGGGGATTCCCGCAAGGCCCGCATGCATGAGCGCATAGCCAAGGTTAGCCCTGACTGAACACGTCAAAGCCACACAGGGTCCCTGGAGTTCCCCCGCTTCACCTCTGACCTTTCTCCCCCACAGCAATACCAGAGTGCCATACGTGCCCACAAAGCAGGGAAAGCCGTCAACTTTGAGGAGCTTCCTGTTCCGCCAGGTGCGTCTCGGCACAGCAGATTTTGCTTTCTGCCATTACTGGTGCAGTGAAGGGCTGTGCTGTTTATGAGTGGACTATTCTTGCCTGTGATTGGGCCCTTGTTTTCGGATTCCAGGCTTTCCACCAATCCCTGGGTTGGAGAAGGCAGGGGGAGGAACCGAGCAAAGCCTGGTAACGGTGCTGGAGGCGGCCAACAAGCTTGCTGCAGATGACGGGAAGGAGTCAACGGAAGATGAGGAAGAGGTACTTTGCTGCTCCGGGGCCAAGGCAATTCTAGTGCGATATGTGGTGTTGGTCTTAAGTTTTTGTTAAACCATCCCAGAGCGAGGTGCCCATACCTGGGAAGCCCCTGAAGTCCACACTGGAGGTGCCACCATCTGTGCGGATCCCCAGTGCCACACAGTCGCCTTCTGTGGAGGGTCAGGCTCCTGCTGAAGGAGCCTCATCCCAAGGTATTGAACTGTAGCAACCTTACATGCTGGTTTAAGAGATTTTCCACGTCTCTCTGGTGCATCATCGACAACGCAGCATATTTTTTACGTCTATTTCAGTTTCTTTCGCTGAACTCTTAATGTAGAATCATGAAAAAAGCACTGGCTAAATCCGTAATGTCTTCTTTTCAAAATGTCCATTGTCGGAAGTATTAACGTTTTTTAAATTTGGTAAAAATGTAAATCATGTCACCTTACTTTGTTTTTCCTGCATCGGGAGCGTGTAGTACTGCTCTCACCTGAAGATCGCTATTCCCATTATAAATAGCTGCGTTAGCATGTATTCAAATCGCTTTCGCATGGTAATTTAATTAACAGTGAAACGCGATCCAGATACATCCCCATCAGTGCCATAAAAGGGGGGTAGGGACGTGGCCAGTTGACAATGGCTCATTCATACTCATGAAAGTTGCTACATATTCAGTGCAGGTGACATGGGTTATGTTTTTCTTATTTTTCCAAATGAATGTTGCAACTACACCATTTAGACATCTTCATGTACCCAAGACTTAGATGATCAGATATCAAAACAAACTGCCAGCATTCCTTACGATGTACTTTTATAATGTTTCTGTAAATGTTCCAAACTGCATTTTGCAATGTCCATATTTTAATGACAAATTACAAACTTGACAAAAATCTGACATATTTACAATATGCATTAAAATAAAGATGAGTGTGAAGGCAAAACAAATATATAAGAAATAATTTATTTTCCATGAATTAAGTATGATATTTGAAGAAATGTGTGATCATGCCCCAGTCAGTGAAAGTGTGTTTCCTACCCCTAGACCGCAGAGGGTTAAACGGATGAATGGTTTCCGGTTTGTAAGTCTCCTTGGATCCCTACAGCTGATCAGCAGGTGGACCTCCTGGAGAGCCGTAAGAAGCAGTACATGAAGGCAGCTCTGCAGGCCAAGCAGAAGAAAGACATGGAGCAGGCTAAAAACTTCCTGCGCATCGCTAAGAGCTTCGACCCCATCATCGAGGCAGCCAGGAGTGGGAAGGCGGTTGACCTTGCCAAGGTAGCACCATCCACTGTACTAGGGTGGGACTAGGTAGAATTTCTACTAATTACCCACATCTTGTGCAGGTGCCATCACCCCCAGGAGACGAGGATGAGGACTTTATTCTGGTGCACCACAGTGAAGTTCAGGTCTCAGAGAAGACAGAGGAGGTGTACACCCAGCTGTTCAAACTGATGAACCAGCAGTATGAGGTGGGCTGACCGTACCTCTGCAGTGCTTGACAAGTTTGGTAGAAATGTTGCTCCTGAGAAAAAAAGAAAAGTGTAAAAAGGGGGAATGTGAAGAGCGAGTTTCCTTTCAAACGTTTTCTCTTCCATTAGAATGTACGAACAGTTTTCATAATTGAGGCCTTTGGTTACTAAACCTTTCATAAACCATAACGTGAAGCGGTTCAGTGCCTCAGACTGTTTGCTCAGTAGGGGTGTAACAGTGCACAAGATTCACAGTTTGGTACAAACCACGGTTTTGGGTTATTCGTTCGCTGCAGTTTCGGTACAGCAGAGAAAGCAGAATTTGTTTTGAAATGTATTAAATGTGCAAACATGATTTAGGACAACGGTATACCAAATCATTTTGTGATATACATGTGTTATAGTGATGAAGTATGAAAGGAAAAGTAACTTTTGTAACATTAGTAATATAGTGAGAGCTCAACGGGCTGCATCTGTTGGGGTGAATCGCGCTTCCGTTTTCTGGAACCGTGATATGAGATTGTGAACATTTGTATCAGGGTTTCAGAAGTTACGCCTATCTGTTACAGCCTAACTTTTCATCATACCATCTCTCTGACTGACTGACTTCTCCTTTGTAGAAATGCCTGATGTACTCAAAACAGTTCAGCCACATGGGAAACATCACGGAGACCACAAAGTACGTATACAGCAGGATGCTGCCGATGACGAGAGCTCGCAGAACTCCTGGCGTGCTCACAGCAGATGGAGACACCTCTGCTGTGACAGTGCTCTGTATCTGCTGTGGCCAAGGCCATGGAGTAGAAACACTCAGATGAGAAGCTAGGAGTTGTGCTTTGGATACCTGCGGACGGAATGCCGCAGACCCATCTTGGGCAGAAGAGCATGCGTCTCATCTCCAGGGTGCTCACTGCGGGATTAGGGCTGCAGAGATTACATGTTGGTTCCCGGTTTCCCTTCTCAGGTTTGAGAAGATGGCCGAAGGCTGCAAGAAAAATCTGGAGATACTGAAGCTGGCGCAGGTGCAGGGACTAGAGCCCCCAAAACACCATTTTGAGGACAGGACCTACAAGACCGTGAGGTGGGGGTCGCTGGCCATGCTGCAGGTCCACCTATCTTTCCTCTCCTTTCATCCTCTCTTCCTTTTATCTCCCTTTTTAACTTTCTGGGGTTGAGGATATAGTCAGTGATGTCGCACACTTTTTCGTGTCTACTTCAGTTTATATCTTGCTGAAATGTAGAATCATGGGGAAAAAAACGCTGGCTGAATCTTTAATCGGTAGTCTTTTCAAAAAATCCATTGTCGGAAGTATTAATGTCTTTAAAATTTGGTAAAATGGGCAAAAAAGTGAACCATGTCAACTTACTTTGTTTTTCGTGCATCGGGGGTATGTAGTACCACCCTCTCCCGAAGATTGCTATTCACATTATAAATAGCTGCATTAGCATGTATTCAAATCGCATTCACATGGTAATTTAATTAACAGCGCAACAGTGAAACGCGATCCAGATACATCCCCATCAGCTCCATTAAAGGGGGGTAGGGAAATGGCCAGGTGACAATGGCTCATTCATACACATAAAAGTTGCTACATATTCAATGAAAGGAGCCAGAAATACTGACTTCAGTTAGATTTTTCGTATTTATCCAACTGAATATTGCAACTACACCATTTACTCATCTTCATGCAGCCAAGACTTTGGTGATCAGATATCTGGAATCAAAACAAACTGCCAGCATTGCTTACTATGTACTTTTATAATGTTTCAGCAAGTGTTCCAAACTGCATTTTGCAATGTCTATATTTTGATGTCAAATTACAAACTTTAACATAAATGACTTATTTACAAAGTACATTAAAATAAAAAAATACTTTAATGCCAAAACCAACATATAAGAAATAAATTATTTGCCATGAATTAAGTTTATGATATTTGAAGAAATGTGTGACCATGTCCCAGTCAGTGAAAGTGCATTTCCTACCCCTAGACCCCAGAGGGTTAAGACTCATGGGGTTATATTTAACGCCTTGTAATCGAAACCATTCAGATAGGGCTGTCACGATTATGAAATTTGGCTGACGATTAATTGTCCAATAAATAATTGCGATCATGACGATTAATTGTCTGTTTTAGGGCTTTGACGATTAATTGCCTGTTT
>JABFDZ020000047.1:1297931-1310156 GCA_019775955.2 Pollimyrus isidori | reverse complement strand
ACTCCACACACAGGAAGCCCAGGCGGAGACCAGAACCCAGGTCCTAGAGGTGTGAGGCAACAGTGCTAACCACTGCACCACCATGCCGCCCGACTGATGGAGAAACCAACAGGGCAATATCATTTGAATGTGATGCTCGTAATTGCTCAGCGTAATGAGTTCAGAGGGAGACCGGTAGAAGTAGAGTGCTGCAGGTACTACAGCGCCCCCTTGTGCCTTATAATAGTGGGCAATAATAACGATCATCTGTAATGACCGTGATTAGACCAATTAATCGCGATCAAACGATTATTTAATAATCGTGACAGGTCTACATTCAGAAACCCGTTTCCTCCTTAAGAACAACCTCCGAGGAGACTCCAAAGGCTCTCTCTCTCCCTACAGGATATTTCCTGAGCTCAGCAGCACAGAGATGGTGGTTGTGATTGTGAAAGGAATGAACATTCCAGCTCCTCAAGGTAAGAGCACCCGTCTCAGCATCTGTGAGGATGGTCTTGGGGATCCAGGGAGACTCAAGTGAGCACCAACTGTGGGAGCAGAGCGGCTGCCTCTGGTGACTAGAGCAGATGCAAAACGTCACTGTGTTTCCACTCACTCGCTCTGGTCCTGATCTGCAGGCATCGCCCCCAATGACCTGGATGCCTTTGTGAAGTTTGAGTTCCCATATCCCAGCACGGTGAGCACCGCTTGTCAGGAAGCAGGGCATAGGCTCTGCTCGCTGCCAGGTCACCTGTTGGGCAACTAAACAGTTGTAGCCTCAGTGAAGAGGTGGGCTGGGATCGCGACCCATGGTTTGTACACTTAATCATCATTCTGTCATGTGCAGTGTGCACTGTTATAGGGTCAGGCAGCATGGCGGTCCTGCAGAGAAATCTCAAGAGGGTTCTTTGTTTTTACATTTTTCTTCTTCTTACAGGAGCAACCTCAGAAACACAAAACGGCTGTGGTTAAAAACACTAACTGTCCAGGTAACTCGTAGCATGAGCTTTGCTGTGCATCCTGCAGACACGGAGTAAATGTCCTGCGCTGACATTTCTCAGTGTTTTTAAATATATGAATGATAACAAAGGGCCAAAGGTCACAAACATGGCCACGGGGAAGCTTTGCTGGGAACATGAGGTACGTGGACTGCAGGGGCATCTCACCTTCTGCTCTTCTGGTTCATGCAGAGTATAACCAGAGCTTTACTCTCAACATCAACCGCAACCACAGAGGCTTCCGTAGGGTCGTCCAGTCCAAAGGTCTCAAATTGGAGGTGCTGCATAAGGGGTGAGTCCACACCACCAACCTGCTGACGGAACCAGACCTAGACCCTGTAATTATACATGGCTTTGTAGTTTCTGACAATTTATGACACCAGTGCGATGGTCAGTAAGCTAGCAGGTAGGACATGGATCTGAAGGTTAGTGGTGCTGGTTGAAGGTAGAGTTCTGCCATGTGCCTTTGAGCAAGTCACCTAACCTGATGAGCCAGGCTCCCCCCTCTGGCAACACAAGGCATAACAGCCTTTGTACGATTTACTAGTCAGTTTGAAGTCACTTTTTGTATATGCTGCTGTGCCTCTTTTGGAATCTCCCTTAGTATCAAAAGTACTACTACTACAGAGCATGTGCTTATCATCTGTTAGAGATGATAATTTGCTTAACTGCACAAATTCCACTAGCACATAACCGGGGGCGGGACTCGAACCCCCTAAACCTCAAGATCTGAGGCTACAGTGCCACCTACTGAACCAATGTATTGACGTGATATAATGGAAAAAATAAAGGACAATTTGAAAATAATAAAGGTGTCAGACTGGATTCCTGTAACATCCAGATGGTGCTTCATGTTGGGAGCTGCCTGCGTGTTTTTGGGTTATGGGGCCGTCCCTCACAGCCCACAGGCTGTAACTGCTCTCACCTCGCAGGGGATTCCTGAGGAGCGACAAGCTCGTGGGCACAGCACTTCTGAAGCTTGAGAAACTGGAAATGGAGAGTGAGGTGCGGGAGATCGTGGAGGTGAGTTCAGGGAGGGGAGGTGCAGGAGAGCGTGGAGGTGAGTTCATGGGGAGGGAGGCTTTAGGTTTTTGCACATTCACAGCTGCAACTGCCCAGTCAATTTTGATAGAGAGAAAAGCTTTGGCATCTGGGAACTGCAAGGGTCCTCAAGCAGGTTAAGGCTGGAATAGTCTCTCCTCAAACACTAACCTGTGTCGCCCAGGTGATGGAGGGCCGCAAGCCCACTGGAGGCCTGCTGGAGGTCAGAGTTCGTCTACGGGAGCCTCTCAGTGGCCAGGATGTGCAGACTGTTACGGAGCACTGGCTGATCCTGGATCAGCCTCAGGTACCAGCTCTAGCTGCAGTGTATATACAGCTGCAAAGACCAGGGAGTGAGTGTAGCTTTGGGGAACCTCGCTGTGCTATGTCCTCCTTGCCTAACAGTTCCCCTCTCTGTTATAGGTCGTTGTATAAAAACATGGCCAGTCAGGAAAGGTAGGCGCTGTCCATCTTCTTGGATTCCACAGTGACAAACTGAAGCACACATTATTAAAGCATTATTCTTCCTGATAAAACATTCCTCTTCCAGGTGAACAAGTGCCTCAGCCACCAGAGCCATTGGATGAGCCATTTCCCACACTGTGCACTGGCCCTCCTGTAAAGAGGAACACGGCCCCCGGTTCCTCAGGCGGGTCTGACTGGATGTGTAACAGCACTTTGGATAATCAGCAGATGCCTTCAGCCTGGCTTTAGGTTCAGGCTGAATGGGGGACACGTGTGACTTTCTGACCTCACTTTTTTGTTTCTGAAGCAGGGTGATAGTAAGTTGGAAGTCAGCATGATAAATGCCTAGGCACTAATACCAAAGTTATCACTGTCGCTCTACTATGCATAGTAAAATACTGCGCACGCACACACACACATCCGTAAGGTTCACTGCAGCCACCAGTTCAGCTGGTTAACGATGCAGTATGATTGGTTCCTCTACACAAACATCAGCCTTTCTGCAGTGATCTGTTTGATCGGTCTCACCTATTTGCAGGCACCTAGACACAAATGCCAACAATTAGTCCCAGGAGTCCACTGTTTAGCACTTTCGGCTGGTTCACACGTGTTCTGGTGAAATGGAGACTTGTGCACTTTAGTGTTCCATTTTAAATTCCAGGTATAGCGTGCCAAAAAATCTGGGTCGTATATTATCAGGAAATTCGGGATTGTGACATTTCCCCAGAGGCAAAGCGTGGGGAGACATACCGGTACCTTCTGCATCGTGGCATTCAGTCAGGCTGGTTTTCATTCCAGGAGGAAATTTCACATGACTTTAGTTTGCCTTGGTCTTCATTTAGCACTCGCTATCTTTCTCGGGGAGTTCTTGTACTTTGTTTTTATTTAAATAAAAAGCACCTTAAAAGTTTACATGTCGAAAATGACACACTGAGAGAAAGAGGCCGCACAGCATGGCATATAAAGTCACTGTCGCGGCAGACGCGGACGAGGCAGCGAGCCCATCATCATACTTGATCGCTGACCTGTAAAGATACTGGAATACATTAGTGCCGTGTTGTTTCCGTGCCTCACTTCGCTGTACGTCTCCCTCAGTTCGCCTTTGGGCATGTTGCCTGGAGCAGTCTTTGCCTCCATCTGGTAGCCAAGGCTCTTGGGGCTGCTATGCCTCTGCACCGGCATCCACAGCCCACTCATAGATCAGCTCCAGCGAGCAGCGGTACTGGCTCTGTGGTACCACTACTCTTCAGCGGACTTGACACTTTAGTATAACTTGTGTACTGGCTTGGATTTCAACTTAATGTAATAAAAGTTAGTTTCTCTTTTTGTAGGTCTCTCTTTTTAATTAAAGGTTTGCATGCACAGAATAAGCAATAAAGACACCTCAGAGGAGAGAAAATGTAAAGCTCTTCAGTTTTCTATAAGTTTTATTATACAGATACTACAGTTTTCAATAGACTGCTCTTATTGACATTGTAGTGTACATTGGAGAAAAATGTACAGTTTTTGGCTTAAATATGCTTATTTTTTCTTCCCATTAAGCTGATGATTGGTGTTATTGTCTGGGAAGCTGTACTTTTTTCCAGCTGGTTCCATTTACACAGGTTATGTATATATAACATTATATATAATTTTTGTACAGAGGAATTTCACTGATTCCAGGTTTAGGGAAGGGGAGCGTCACTGATCACGGAAATCGCCTTTGTTCCTGTAAGCATGCAGCAGCAATGGATTCTGGGAGCTAATTAAAAAAAAAAAACATTCAGGCAAAACAGCCACCTACAGTGAGCATCCCTGGGGGATCACTCTCGCTTATTCTGCTGAAATGTTAATTGCTGCGGTGGACGGGGCTGGAAGTGTGTCACCCACTCTGACTCACACAGACTCACCCCTCAGAGGCCCAGTCAGGCTGCTGCTTAAGCCATGCTGTAAACATTTCCCTCACATCCCGCTGACTGGCATCTTATGGCAGATCAGCCTGCTCCAGCAGCCACCTTTCCCCCTAAAAGCATACCAAACAAACTCAGCCAGAAAAGCCCTGGCATGTTTAAACATGAACAGATTCATTTTAGGTTACGTTTCTGATTTCATGTCAATTTCTTGAATTCAGCAGTGATTCACCACTCCCATAACCTCCAGAGTAAGTATTCATGGAAAACAGCTGAAATCCAGATACTCTTTGTAGCTTAAAACTAATCCAGTTTGTCTGAACGTGTAGTAGTATGTAAAGGGGATTTCGGCCTGAACGGGAGCCAGTGGCTGCATGTCCCAAGTTCACTGTGGCTGACTTGCCCACATTCACTCATAATCCATACATCTCTATGAACTGACTGTAAACAACCCAAAGATGGTCGTCTAGCTTCCGACCCAGTCACCATGCAGATCAACGATTAACCGCAATGTGCCACAGCACCCCCAGGCTGAGAGGAAAATCCGCTCATCAAAGAGCAGAGGATCTTCTCTGCTCTACAGCAGTGCTCCGCTTACACCTGGAGCAACGTGGGTCAGGGCTGGAACACCAAACACATGCCGACAGGTCCTGATTGTCCAGTGGGAAAGCGAGCTCAGGCCCACGGGCCAGTCCTCAGACGTCACAAATGAACACCTAACCTGAATCTTGCTTTATAAAGCCGCAACCTCAACCATAAAAGATGGCTTGTTATCCACGTAATATCTAAAGCAACAAAGAGCAGGGGCAGAAAGGAAGGGAGGCTCCACACCCCCTCACCTAAGGTCACTCTGCTAAGACGAAGATGAAGGTCTGACACCGGCAAAGCCTTTTCATGGAAATGATAGCCACACAGATGCTAAATGCAGACAAAGCATTTTCCAAGCTAAATCAACACCTGACCGTTACACACCCAAGACATTTAACCTGTGTAACCTGGTACCTTACACCCAAAAATATTTAACACTGACATCTCTCTTGCGCTCCGAACGAGTGCCGCTAAAAACCAACAGTAGGTGGCGCAAGAGTCTCCTGTTAAAGTGCACCGGTCATGAGATGAGCATAGAAGAAAGGGTGGGCCTCGCCCTCCTCGAAGATGGTCCTGATGCATCAAAGCCACATAATTGGCTCTGTTTTTCCCTTTGAAATGTTAATTCCTTTGACGGTCCTAAAAGTCCACTGTATCTTCAGAACCACGTGAGTTTCTCTTAAGGTTCACAGTTAGTGTGCCGTAAACATTAAGAACCAGTTCCCATTCCCATGTCCCACCATGAAGCGACTGCGAGATGCCCCAGCCCAGTGGGAGAGCTCCTTGTGCCCCAAAACGCCACCCTTAGGTGAGCAGAGGCTGACATCCATCCACAGCTGCAGAGCTGATTAAAACACACTGATTATGAAATAAAGCTGATAGTTCTCCATGAGGAAATCACAGCCCAGGCACTGAGCACCGCAATGCAAGTAAAACATTACACTAAACAGACCCCTACCTGGCCCCCCTTGCAGTATTTCTGCAAATTGAAAGAATTCCCCAGCAGCACAAGCAAGCCAGCTTTTCCCCCCCCTCCCCACCCTCTCTGGCGAACGAGTGTACTCGTGTGATTACCCAGGGTGCAATGTGCCAACTTTAGCCAGCAGTGGGGTTGTGGGTAGGAAGTGGCTCTGTCTGCCACGTGGAAGCCCGATACGGGTAGGATGGTGACCTAAGGCCCAGCAGGAGAGTCAAGGGTTCTGCTTTCTGAAAGGGAAGAGGCTCACGATGCAGTGAAGGATGGTGTAGGTGGGCAGCGAGGGAGATGAGGAAGGCGGCTAGGGAGACGGGCAGGTGGGCAAGGGGGGGCTCATCCCTTTAGGAGATGTTCTCCAGGATGTAGAAGATAAGTTCAATGACGACAGGACCCTCGCTGATCTGACACGCCCCACTGTGGATGATGGGTACTAGTGCGCTGTCCAGGTCGTTCATGTACTGAGGCAGCAGCAGCTGGCCGTTGCTGCCTGCCAGGTATCCCACCTGTGCAGGACAGGGAAGATGTCAGCCATCATCAGCCCACGTCATGTGATACCCACCCTGATCAAACAAAACCCTCATCCAGTCAGGTCATGTGACACCAGTGTTTCAAGCTGCCTTTCCCTGAGCAGTAAAGTTGCAAGAAGTTTGTGCGAAATGTCAGATGTCTTACTTTACATGAATTTGATTTATTTGTGGCTCTCAAATAAATGGTGAAAAAATCTATCCAGTTCAATTGCAATAAATCATCCATACAGTTAATTCAAGGCCAACAAATAATCTGCTGAACAAAATAAATTGTGATCGCGCCGAGTACCATGTAGCTATATTTAGACTCAAGAAGACATTTTAAATGCTTTCTTGCGAATGCGTTTCTAAATAAATACATATACAGAGAATGTCACTAAGTCATGGGCAGAATTTAATCAGCAGCAATGAAGCCTTGGCATAAACAGCCAAACCCCCAGGACAGTGTGAGATAACGGTAAGTACATGCTTTTTACCTGCACCACTCTGACCCTTCCTCAGCACATACACCTTTTCAGCTTTTATTTTATCTGCTATTATTTGTATCAGACAGTGTGACAAGCAGTGCCCCCACCTGGTCGGAGTCCAGAGTGACACGCAGGCCCAGCTTGGCCAGGCCGTCCTCCTTCAGCAGTTTGAGGTGGGGGCAGAGGGCCACACAGAAGGCCCGTGCCATGTTCTCCGTCAGCCGGCTATGGTCCGCTGGGTCGCTGAGTCCGCTGGACTGGTCATCACTCTGTAGGAAGAACACCTGCGAGACACAGGTCCGTGAGTTTTGAACACAGGGAACCATTCTGAACACATACTAGCTGAAGTTCACATGAGGTGAGCACAACACTTCTCATCACAGCACCACATGGCCCAGAGAGCAGCGGAGCCTGTACCTCAGTCCAGCGGATGACCTTCCCATTAGCCTTGTACTCTGAACCATGGAAGATCTTGACGCTGGTGATGGACTCCATGGACCTTCCATCGATGGGACTGATGACCCTGGATGGAGGACACATTTCCAGGTTAACAGAAGTGAATGATCTCTGGCTGGTCAGAATGGCCATGACAAAGCAGTTTGTCACAGACACAGACGGGCGGACACAGAGGCAGAGGTAGGCAGGCAGAGACAGGTAGAAATTACTGATTGAGGCTACTACAGGTAGAGGCTACTATTCGTCCTTGCTGATTCATCCCACACCATGATCTTACGATCTCCCTGGACAACTCTCTGATCCGTCCTATGATCACTGCTTATAACCTCGGAGTATCCACAGACAATCGCCAGTCCTTTACATCTCCTGTCCTTTACCTCTCGCATTGCTAATCCTTTCCGCTTATGTCGAATTCTCCTCCTCGGCATCAGAAATCTTTGTCCATTTCTTTCCACACAGGCAACTCAGGTACTTGTTCAATTCCTTGTCATCTTGAGAGTAGACCACTGTGACTCACTCCTAGTAGGTCTGTCTCTGAGTGCCACTCTTCCTCTGGAACTGATCCAAAATACACCTGCCAGACTTGTTTTCAACCCTGCCAAGTTCTCCAACACCAGACCATTGATACACTCTGACCACTGACTTCCTGTAGCTGCCCTAACAAGTTCTACTACACCACGCTCTGCAATCCTCCAGCACTGGCCAACCACTCCCATCATCTCTCAAAAGCCAAGGAAGACATGCATCTAGACTCGTCTCTGTTTTGGCACCTACAGTCAGGTCCATAAATATTGGGACATCAACACAATTCTAACATTTTTGGCTCTATACACCACACCACAATAGATTTCTATGAAATTAGATTTCAAATTAAATAAGATGTGCTTTAACTGCAGACTGTCAGCTTTTATTTGAGGTTATTTACGTCCAAAATCGGGTGAACGGTGTAGGAATTACAACAGTTTGCATATGTGCCTCCCACTTGTTAAGGGACCAAAAGTAATGGGACAATTGGCTTCTCAGCTGTTCCATGGCCAGGTGTGTGTTATTCCCTCATTATTCCAATTACAATGATCAGATAAAAGGTCCAGAGTTAATTTCAAGTGTGCTACTTGCATTTGGAATCTGTTGCTGTCAACTGTAAAGATGAGATCCAAAGAGCTGTTACTATCAGTGAAGCAAGCCATCATTAGGCTGAAAAAATCAGAGTGAGACAGCAAAGACATTAAGTGTGGCTAAAACACCGGGGAGCTCAGCAACACCAAAAGACCTGGAAGACCATGGAAAACAACTGTGGTGGATGACTGAAGAATTCTTTCCATGGTGAAGAAAACACCCTTCACAACAGTTGGCCAGATCAAGAACACTCTCCAGGAGGTAGGTGTATGTGTGTCAAAGTCAACAATCAAGAGAAGACTTCACCAGAGTGAATACAGAGGGTTCACCACAAGATGTAAACAATTGGTGAGCCTCCAAAACAGGAAGGCCAGATTAGAGTTTGCCTAACGACATCTAAAAAAGCCTTTACAGTTCTGGAACAACATCCTATGGACAGATGAGACCAAGATCAACTTGTACCAGAGTGATGGGAAGAGATGAGTATGGAGAAGGAAAGGAACTCTTCATGATCCTAAGCATACCACCTCATTAGTGGTGGTGGTAGTGTCATGGCGTAGGCATGTATGGCTGCCAGTGGAACTGGTTCACTTGTATTTATTGATGATGTGACTGCTGACAAAAAACAGCACGATAGATTCTCATGTGTTTTGGGCAATATTATCAGCTCATATTCAGCCAAATGCTTCAGAACTCATTGGAAGGCACTTCACAGTGCAGATGGACAATGGCCCAAAGCATATTGCAAAAGCAACCAAAGAGTTTTTGAAGGAAAAGAAGTGGACTGTTATGCAATGGCCAAGTCAATCACCTGGCCTAAATCATATTGCATTTCACTTGCTGAACACAAGGGGAAAATGCCCCAAGAACAAGCAGGAACTGAAGACTGTTGCAGTAAAAGCCTGGCAGAGCATCACCAGGGATAAAACCCAGCTTCTGGTGATGTCCATGCATTCCAGAGGCTGTAATTGACTGCAAAATGATTTGCAACCAAGTAATAAAAAGTAAAAGTTTGATTTCTGATTCTTATTCTGTCCATTACTTTTGGTCCCTTAACAAGTGGGAGGCACATATGCAAACTGTTGTAATTCCTACACCGTTCACCTGATTTGGATGTAAATACCCTCAAATAAAAGCTGACAGTGTGCAGTTTCATTTGAAATCCATTGTGGTGGTGTATAGAGCCAAAAATGTTAGAATTGTGTCGATGTCCCAATATTTATAGACCTGACTAAATGGTGGAATGATCTTCCCCCCTAGATATCTGAAGAGCTGAGTCACTGGGTGGCTTCAAATGATGACTAAAAACCCATCCCTTTCAGACGTACTTGGATTAGCACTTCCAGGATTATACTCGTATTATTAGAAAAAAATTTAACAGAATTTTAGAGTGATAGTGTTCATGTCCAGGTTCACTGATGAGACGTCTAAGCACTTATGCAAGTCGCTCTGGCTGAGGACATCTGCCAAATGACATAAATGTAAATGCAGACAGACCATTCAGAATAAATTCTTCAGGGATATATAATCAAATAAGATTTACATATAAAAACTGTAGTACGACAGCATGGACATGCATGGTTATCCAAGAAAAATGCTTAGGGATGCCTGTACAGTTCTGCATGGCTGGGAGCGGGCAGCGGGCCACTAGCAGCTACACGTGCCCCCTCCCTTAAAGCTGCAGGTCCTGCGGTAGAGCATGCAGCCCTCGCACGGGCTTGGCTCGGCCCGCTTACCCTTTGTTGAAGTTGCGGTCGTCCTCTAACCACTGGATGTGGACATGCTCCTGGCTTTCCTGCTGGTCGGCCTTCCCACAGGTGATGGTGAAGTCCTTCATCTCCCGCAGGGCCTGACGGAGTGCCTCCATCGTCTCTGCGGTGATCTGCACCATCACGCCGTCTGGGAAGAAGCCCAGGGTTACTCGGCACCAGTAAGAGCACCAAGAATTTGTGCTCACCATGCACGAAAAATCACCTTACTACATGTAACAATGACGCCGTGACTCCAGACAAAAACACAAATCAGTGATCGCACTCGTGGGAAACAGCGATGGCAAGCGTACCTTCCACGATGCTGGATTTAGCCAGGTATCCTGAAGAGACTTTAAGAGCTCCGCTGAAGACGAAGAAACAGGCGCCAGTCACTGTGTAAAAGCATAAGACGTTGCTCAGTGAGTGACGCAACACCATCCAGGACACCTTACACCTTCAACATACCATCAAAGCTGCGCTAACAGCTGCTTTAGCGTCCAGGGCTAGGAGGCCTCAGGCTCCCCCACCCCCCCCAAGCACACCTTTGCGGGGCTGGTTGTGAATGCTGATCGCCTGCGTCTGGTAGTTGCCGTCGTCATTCTGCACGCAGACAAGGTGGGAGTCGGCTCGCTCGTTGAAGTACGCGCCAATGGCCAGTACGTGCTCGTTGGACTTGTTCATGGCTTTCATCAACTGTGCACGGGCATGTACATACACACAGACACACATGCACGCACAGATCCACATGCACACGCACACACACACGGGAGTATATTACCACGTTAAACCTGTACTTCCACATGTCTATGAAGAACAACGTCCATAGAAAACAGTTGACAAGGCCAAATAAGGAGTTATTTGGTATTTGGTTAACAAACAAGACAAAATAATACAGAGATTCAGTCAAACAGCTGGGCAGCAATTTCCAGGGTAGCGTGCCGTCTTCATAAGAAGGCCGATTCAGACAGGCTCACTGAGACATGCGCTAGTGAGTGCGAGTGTGTGCACGAAAGGGCCGGGGGTCGATAACGCCAATCAGAGGACCCGCCCCAGGCACGCTGCAGGCCCGGCGATGCCCACCTCATTGTAGCGATTGCTGGGAATCTTGATGCAGGTTCTCCGCACCTCCAAGTCCACCACCAGCCCCGTCACCACGGGTAAGGTGTACTGGTAGTTACGGAAATCCTAGGATTGGGGGGCAGAGATGGGGAGAAGAAGCATGGTTCTGTCACTGACGCGTCACAGCACACCATGCGCCTTGGGCGAGTGGGAGAGCAGCCCACCAGAACGTGCTTGAGGAGAAGTGAGAGCACACGACAGTACCATCTGTGGGATGGAGAGGCGAGAGCACACTGAGGAGGTGGGAGGGAAGAGGGGATCAGATGGAGAAGGAGGAAGAGAGGAGTGAGAATAAAGGAAGAGGAGAGGGAAGGAAGGAGGAGGAGGAAGGCAAATGAGGGGCAAGCGAGCAGGCGAAAGGGGCGAGGGTCTCACCGCCAGCAAGTTCATGATGGTGTGGCCCGTCTCACCAAAGAGAGGCTTCCGGAATCGCACGCTGAACAGCGGACAGGGGTAGACTGGCGGGGGGAATGCAGCCAGAGTCAGCACACGCATCTACGCTCATCTACGACTGTGAATCACTATGGCAACCACACAGACAGTCAGACACCAAACAGTATTCTCAGAGTAAGGAGAGTGCAGACACATCAGTGATCACATGGCGGTGGGCCTAACACACAGCACATATATTTCACTGTGGAAGATACAAAAAAAAAAAATTATTCTCACTTAAAAATAATCAGCTTGTATCTCGATTATTTTTAAAAATGTGAAAGGACCTAGAACGCCAACTACAAGAAATTCATGAGATACAGTCATAAACAGACTAGATACAGTCAGCAGGCAATGTCAGGCCCACTGAAATATCTGGAGTGACGTAGCAATGGGCTAGTGCACAGGGATGGGCTAGCTC